>JASDQU010374934.1:56177-75430 GCA_032191745.1 Picea mariana | reverse complement strand
ACTTTATCCCTGTGGGTTCTTGCTCTAGGTACGAGGTCACGGTCTGGAAGAATGTGTTTGTTTCTTGTGCATTCCTGACTCTTTCTTTGACATTCGTCTCGCAAGTGCTCACCGCTGCCAGGTGAATTGTTTTCATACTTCTGCTAAGGGCATCAGCCACCTTATTTTCCTTTCCTTTAACATGTTTGATTTCAAAATCAAACTCGCTAAGGAGGGCCATCCACCTAGCTTGTCTGGCTTTGAGCTTTGGTTGGTCAAACAGATATCGCAATCCATAATGGTCTATCATAAGTACAAATTTCCTTCCCAGGAGATAATGCCTCCACATTTTTAAGGTATGCACTATGGCGGCTAGCTCTAGATCATGGGTCACATAGTTGACTTCGTGCTCATTCAATTTTTGGGATTCATAGCAGACTACACTTCCTCCTTGCATAAGGACTACTCCGAGCCCTTCCTTACAGGCATTTGTGCACACGAGGAAGTCAGCTTCGGGATCGACGATCTTCAACACGGGTGCGTGGGTCAGTAGATGTTTTAGGGATTGAAATCTTTCTTCACATTCTTGTGTCCACGTGAATTTAGCTCCCTTCTTCTGGAGGGCAGTGATTGGACAACCAATCTTGGAGAATCCTTTTATAGACCTCCTATAGTATCCTGCTAAGCCCATGAAGGATTTGATATCTAAAACATCCTTTGGGGTAGGCCATTCCATGATAGACCTGATCTTGTCAGGGTCTACTGCTACTCCCTCTTCAGATATGACATGACCCAAGTAATGTATTTGCTTCTAGAAAAAGTCGCACTTGCTAAATTTGGCATAGAGGTGATGTTCTCTTAGCACTTGAAGCACAAGTCTAAGATGTTCCTCATGTTCCTCTCTATTCTTGGAGTAAATTAATATATTGTCAATAAAAACCAGTACAAATTTGTCTAGGAATTTGCTGAGCACATTGTTCATCAAGCACATAAAAGTGGTAGGGGCATTGGTTAATCCAAATGGTACTACCACAAACTCGTAGTGACCATATCTCGTCCTGAAGGCAATTTTGTGGATGTCTTCACCCTTGATTCGGACTTGATGGTATCTAGATCTCAAGTCAATCTTTGAGAAGATGGAAGCACCTCCCAATTGATCGAACAAGTCATCAATCCACGGTAAGGGGTACTTGTTCTTTATGGTTACCTTATTGAGTTGTCTATAATCTATGCACAGTCGGAGGGTACCATCTTTATTTTTCATAAACAAGACTGGTGCTCCCCATGGAGACACGCTGGGCCGGATATATCTTTTGTCCATCATTTCTTCTAGTTGTAATTTAAGCTCAACTAGCTCGGGTGTGCTCGTCCTGTAGGGTGTCCTAGACACTGGCACTGCTCCTGGTGCAAGTTCTATCAAGAAGTCAATGTCCCTTCTCAGAGGAAGTCCCGGTACGTCTTCCGAAAATACATCTCTATATTCTCTTAGTGTGGGGTGGTTTTCGAGGCTTGGTTTGTCATCTTCAACTGATTCCAACACCTGTATCGCATATAGTGTACATCCCTTTATGCAATACTTTCTCATTTGAAGGGTTGATATTCGCCTCACCGAGACAAGTTTTTGGATCCCTTGAAGGGTTATCCTTCTTCCTTCTTCACTTACACNTGAAGGCAGTTTTGTGGATGGCTTCACCCTTGATTCGGACTTGATGGTATCCAGATCTCAAGTCAATCTTTGAGAAGATGGAATCACCTCCCAATTGATCGAACATGTCATCGATCCTGGGTAAGGGGTACTTGTTATTTATGGTTACCTTGTTTAGTTGTCTATAATCTATGCATAGTCGGAGGGTACCATCTTTATTCTTTACAAACAGAATTGGTGCTCCCTATGGAGACACGCTGGGCCAAATATAGCCTTTGTCCATCATTTCTTTTAGTTGTAATTTAAGCTCAACTAGCTTGGCATGGCATGTTTATGTGGCTATAATTTACACTTATCAACAGCTTTAGGAGCTATATAACTCAAATTTGAACCAGGGTCAATTAGAATAGACACTAGATGGTTGGTGATCATACCTTCCATCTCCACCACTGAAGCTTGGTGGTCATCTTTTTTATTATCCAAGGCTACATAAATTTGCGGCACACTCCTGACCACGTCATTGACGGTGGTAGCTTCTTGAATGTTGTAAATTCTCTGACTGTTCTATTTTCGGTGCGAGCAGTCCCTCAGTAGATGTTCTTCTCCACAACCCCAACATTTCAAGGGTTCTCCCTTTGGGTTATCAATCTTTCCTGGGGTAGATCCAGAAGGTTTATTTCCGCTCTAGGAGGGGAAATTCTACTGGTGTACACTTCGGGTTGGGAAGCTCATCCTTGAGTCCTTCTTATAGTTTTTAAATCTTGGGGATTTAAACCCCTCTTTCTGGAATCCCGAACTATTCTTCTGCTTCTAGTTTTTACGAGGTTCTGTCCGATGCCCCTGCTGTTCGTAACAATATATTACCTTTCGGATAGTGTCTTCTAGGGTCTTTGGCTCGTCAAACTCAATCATGTTCTGATAGTCCTTAGGTAGTCCACTGATGAATCATTGCACCTTTTCCTTCTTTGATTTTATATAGGGTACGTACCTCAGTGATTTGAGGAATCTGCTGACATATTCCTCTATGGTGCGTTGCCCCAGTTTGAGTTCATAGAATTCTTTAGTCTTTTCGTCGAAATACTTTTCCGACAGATACTTCTTTCTGAATTATTTCTCAAACTGTTCCCAAGATAGGTCCTCTTCGTGAATCCCTTTTACATTCTTAAGGTCTTCCCACCAAATGGAAGCCTTTCCATTCAAGTTGAAAGTGGCTACTCAGGCCTTCAAGTTTTCTGAGAAGTCATGGACTCTAAAATACTTCTTTAGTCCAAGCAGTCAAGCCTCCACTTCCTCCCCTTTCTTTATTTCACTGTCAAAAGAGGGTGGTTTGGCCTTCTTGAATTATTTGAGATTGTGACTTTTGGAATGATTTCGCTTCTTCCATTTTCTTTGGGAATAAGATCTAGTTCTGCTACTAGAAGATCCCTTCGAGTCGCCAGTTTCCTTTCTAGAGGAATCATCCGACACTTGTCCCTTATCTCTGGGGTGGACCTTTCTCGAGGTGCTCTTCCCAGTGTGGACACTTAAAAGACCACGTTTCCGTATCTTAGGTGGACTTCGACTTTTCTTTGTCTGTCGTCGGTCTGCGTGACTGGTGTCAGGTTCATGCTGCAATTGTCTTTGTATGTTGGATAAACTCTGCAACAAGACTACATTAATTTATGTCTGCTTCTCTTGCTATTTTATCAACCTCTCATTGTCAGCCTTGCAGCTCTGTAGTTCGACCATGAGGCTTCTCACAGTCTCATCTATATCGGGAGGGGTCTCTACCGCTCTCCTTTCGTCAAAATATTCGTCTCTGTTATGGGAGCCATCCCCCACTTTGTGGTGCGTCACCATTCTATGCATTTGCAGTTTCCCGTGGTTGATCGTCCGCTTGTTGTGCAAGAAAAACACTTATTGTTAGTCAACATTATATTCATTCACAATCAATGCATAATTCATATTTTTCAAATGCATACACACAATAGGAATTTTCATTCTTAACTTCGGCTTTTGCTAAAGGGGGTTAAGATAGAGGGTTACTCCTTTTAAGAGTACTTCAAATGGAGTTTTTGCACAACTCGTTCATGAGCCCAAGCAGGCCAAGTCTTGTAACCATGCTCTGATACCAATTTGTCACACACCCACTACAACAACTTAGATTTTTCATCTTTTTCTTCGAGGAACAGAATCCTCGAGACTTCTATGGGGCCTAGCGCAGACCCTCTCTTTCCTTATCCTCCTCCAAATGACCACAAGTTGGCCTTAGCGCAAGCGCCTTTCGCAACTCGCGAGTTGGGAATCAAGACTCTCGACTCCCCTTTCTCCAAACACCGATACCCGAGATGCTATACGGGTATGGCTCCCTCCTCACTAGCACCTACTACATGTAATCGTAGGCTAGGTCAAACACTAGTACCACTCACAACCTCGCCAGTTGAGGTGTTGATCTCTCATGCTCCTCCTTCGCGAATCCTCGAGACATGAGAGGTCAATGTTGCATGGACTCTACCAAAGCGACGTGCACACGCCGCTTGTCAACCCTTCTATACTCTACTCACGAGCTGTGTCGTCGCCGCCCATCGCACGAGACCTTAGCTCTCAGTGTTTCATAGCCTTAGTGATCAAGGTGCAGCTTCTTCATCCTGCGAAACCCTGAGCCACGATAAGTCAACAGTGGGTTGACTATTTCCCAGTGTGACACATGTCCACCACCGATTACCCGCTTCCTAAGCTAAATACTAGCACTACTCGCATCTCGCAACTTTGCGAGTTGGAGTGTTGAGCCCTCATGCTCCTCCTTTGCGAGTTCCTGAGATACGATAAGTCAACAATGGGTTGACTCCTTCCCAGGCGACATGTGTCCATCACCTATCACCCGTTCCCACCTTTCTCTGGGCACTTGTTTTTATGCCACCTATCAACCACGCGGTCCCCACTTACGGATGGGTCACATTTTTGCATGAGCCCTCAGCGCTTGGTACTTCGCGACTTCTACAATCGAAAAGAAAATTTCTCAAGTTTCTAACCCCCGATAGGCAATAACCATGAAAGTTCTGATCCAATGGTTCTCCCATGCCTTGGATCCAATGGTCACGATCACGTCATGATCTCGCGAATCGTGAGTTCATGCAGCCCTACCCTTGACCACTCCAAGTCGCGAGTCAGCGAAATGCTACTCTCCTACCTATACAAAGGCTAAGATCGACGGTCAATAGGGCTCCGTCACATCCTTAGATCTACAGTCCGGGATCCCATCACTACATGCGAAGGCTGAAAGGTTCAAGGTGTTAACGCCTGCGCTCCTTCTCTAGATCCATCAGTCTCGATAGATCTGGGGTGTTTCCGAAAGGATTCCGACCGTTCGTCTACCAAATTATAGGGTATTCTCTCTTTCTATAATTGGGCTCGCTATCCCTTCTGAGCTTGAATCACGAAATTCAACTTCTCCTTCCTGGAACATTACGAGAGTTAAGAAAACAAGACGATTCTCAGTGGAGTGAATTCATGCCCCAACCTTAATCCTTTGTACAGAAATCGATTATGGCATGTAAGCATACACAAGCATCCCTTATTTCCAGTCTAACACACCAGGCAATCATTCTACACAGAAATTATTATGGGCATATAAATATAAGCATGTATTCATGATATTTAGTTTGAAATACAAGGTATAAAACACTTATCAGATCTACCAGGCATGATGCAACTGCTGAGAGGGGGTTCTCGTTTCCACCCAACCGTAGGCTCAGTGACTCCAAACGGATTTACCACTAGCCACCCCCGAGCTAGACCACAATGCTTTGAGGTTCAGTATCCTACTTCCAGCTCAATAGAAATCAAGGACGAAGGTTAATCTCCTTCTTCAGATGCAGGAAAATAATCCAGGACGAAGGTTACTCTCCTTCTCCTAGTATTTAGAACTCCCTGCATTTCCAGGGTTTCTCCAGTCTCTTTCGCGATCCCCGTCGCGCGCACTGCTCTCTCTCTTACCACATTTCCTCTCTTGCCAATTTCTGTCTGCAAGGTTGCGTGTGGCGCAAATTCCATCGTCTGTGGTCAGGTATGAGCACTGTTACGAATGGACGGTTCACCCCCATCCCCTCATTAACTCTTGAGGAGCCTCCCCACCTACCAATCTGACGAGAAATCCATTCCAAGATCAGAGAGCTACTTTGGTTTGTGAGCAAGTATAAACTAGTACAGTACTGGGTCAGTGGAAGTTAACGCAACCATTCCAGGTCCCTTCCACCACCTCTCATTAGCCATCGTGGCCTCTTTTAGAATATCCCCCTCCCAGCAGTCATGCAACACATATTCATAACATAATTTACATTCATCGACCTTTTATACAAAGGTCCGTCAAGTCAAACATTCACATCTTTGAGTTTTCCATAGTTCTTGGCCAATATAGTTATTTTTACAGACTGGGGGAAATAGGGTGTTACATAAAGTTGAAGACTTAGAATGATGATCTCTGGTGGTCGCAAAAGTTTTTGTAAATGAACAAGTTAGTCATAACTTGTTGCACAAGTTGGCCCAATAACTTAAACAAGTTTTGAGCATAAGCAACTATAAATACAACCATGATTGGTTCACTAGATGGTGTGCTTGAGGAAGAAGATGGACTTGTGGCAAAGATAGGTTCGCTGAGAAAGAGCGACCTACGGAGAAAAATGAAGGGGATGCGAACCTGAGGTCCGTACGAATATCAGAGGGAAGAAGAAGTGAAGAAGGCGTGTATATCAGAGGAAAGATAAAGCGAAGAAGGCACGAATTTCAGACATAATATGAAGTGCAGTGATGAGTGTTTATGGTATACCTATGATCATGAAATAGAGTTGATTCAATAATGGATCATTGCTACTAGAGTTGAATTATTATATGAACTCTAGTTGGATAGGCTGCGTTCTATCAGCAAGTTGGGTCTTGCTTGAGAGTTGGTGCTCTCTTGAGAGTTGGTGCTCCTTACTTCAGTTGGTGCTGATACAAAATAGTTGGTGATGGGAAAATCCTTATTACTATAGTCACATATATACATATACATTATGCAAAATCTTATAAAAACATCTGGCATCTCTTGTCCATTGTGATTATGATTTAATTGTTCTTAATTTGTACAATTATGTTTTAACTGCTAAGTTGCAAGAAGAAAAGTTAGAAAAGTCCACACACACTAATTCACCCCCCTCTCTTAGTGTGGGTGGTGTGTTCAACAAAACCGATCTATTAGAAACTAATTTTAGGAGCATTCAGGAACCCTAACTTCCAAAAATCATATCTCCAAAAGTGTATCGAACCAACATATGAAATTTTTACCACTTTTTCCCAGATATCTCTCCTCCTTCTCTACAATATTTCAAGGTTTGAAACATCACATAAAATAAGTTATATCAAAAGTTCCAATATGACCTATTTGAAATTGATTTCAGGAGCATTCAATCACCCTAACTTCCACATGGAATATCTATGAAAGTATAGCACACCAAAATTTGCAATTTTGACCACATGTGTACAGAGATATCTCCTCCATATTTGAAAACTTTTCAAGGTATGAAACATCCCAAAAAATAAGTTATATCAAAAGTACCAAGATGACTTATTTGAAACCGATTTCAAGAGCATTCGGGAACCCTAACTTCCACAGGTCATATATTGGAAAGTATAGAGAACCAACATATAAGATTTTTACCACATGTACCTAGATATCTCCCCTCTATTTTAGTAAATTTTGAGGTCTGAAACATCCCATAAGAAAGTTATCACGAAAATGCCAAGATGAATTGAAACTGATTTCACAACTCTTCCCATTTGGAATGATATTCAATCTTTTTCCATTCACTTCTTCAAATGTTAATACATCTTGCTTCCACACACTTTCTTTAAATACTATCTCTTTTTATAATTTTTCATAGCCCTTCATGAAGGGACATGTCAATTCATTAAATAAATAATTCATCTTTTTTATTTTACTTTTCCAAATACATGGACAAATACCATGGGAAAATACCAAAACCCATGGGTTTGAAACCACCATTTCACTTTTTACTTTTTCACATGCACCTCGTTTTTAATATACTTGTAAACCTATATATAAATCAATCTTGGAAATGTTGTGTGTATTGTAATGTTGTAATATGACATTAATGACAACATTAATCATTTGGCATCAATGACAATAATTCCAGCAATCTTCCCTTTTGTCATTGATGACAATATTGCAATGAAACACATAGTCCACCAGGCATATAAAGGATTCTCCCCCTCTATGCAACTCTCCCCATGTCTACAACTCTCCCATAAATAGAAATAATTTTCCCCATGTCTACAACTCTCCCATAAATAGAAATAATTTTCCCCATGTCTACAACTCTCCCCTTTTGACATCAATGGAAAATGGATGCTCCCCCTAAATGTGTGTTTTTCCTTAAACACTTAGTGTCTTGATGAGATGGATATTACTCCCAATTGCATGTCTCTTAATTTGTTATGACTACAAAAAATGCTCAAAAATGGTAAAACAAACTTCTGAAGAAGTCTGAACATTGTCACCAACAATGCAAGATAATTAGTCTATGTCAATCCAAACAGTCTTTAAATCCAACATAAGCAGTAGTACATCTCCAACAATAATCGACCATGGTTTTATCGGTATCAACAAATCCAAGTCAATTCAACAAGAAATAGTCAAGTCAACAAGAAGACATAATTTGGGTTTGCATATCAACAACTTCAAGTATTCCTCCGCTTGAGGGATCAATAAGTAGTAGCAACATTTCTCATCGAAAATTCCATTCGATGGAAAACCTAGTACAAACTCTTTCGATGAATACTCATTCTAAACTCTAGTCGACTATCATGTTGATTCGATCCAAGGTCGGCCACTTCCAAGGAAATCATCAGTAAGTAAGAGGAATGTTGCAGGACTGTACAACAAATGATACTCAACAATATAAAGTCCTAAATAATCTGGTCAAATGATTCCATGACCATCCATCAATCCAACCACAATCTATCCTAGTAGTCAACAATGGTCCACAATTTTTTCTTTCACGTCTCTTTTGCAAAGATCTAAAAGCATGATTTCCATTCTTTCAATTTTATGGTGAGGTTGATGATAGGTGTTGGTGTCATAAGTCATTCCTGGATTGCAGCAAAAGTAGAGCCTAACTCCCATCAGTTTAGGTCACGATTTATTGAAAGGGGATGATCGAATGGAAGTAAACTCAGAACTATATCGCTCACTCAGAAAACTGGGTTGGAACAACAAAGACATGCGAGGTCTTGATCTAACTTAAGCTAGTAAATTGCATAGTGGTGAGTAAGTGAAAGAAAAGAAGGGGAAAAGTCTCGGGTATGAGATCCTCTCAGACCAGAGAAGCTTCAAAGTAAACCTCAAACGTTGCAGAAATGATACAATCAAACATACATCATATAGTTACAACAACACTTGACTGGATCATCCATGCCCAGGCTCTTAAGATTCAAAGGAACGAGGAAAGTAGAAGGTTGGCCACCATTAAACAAGAAATCTCAAAATATCATTGTATAACCAGAGAACCAGAGGCTAAGTTAAAGATTTACAGTCGGGAGCTTCGCTCTACCATCGATAGATTACAAAAATAGCAAAATTGCCTACATATACCCAAAGCCAATAATGACAGCAAAACCAAGACTTATCATTAAAAACATTACGTCTGCATGCTTACTAGCAAATTGTACCTGCAGTCTCTGGATGGTCATGCACTTGTGTCAGACGCAACTAGGCTCCTGGAAACCCTGCAAAAGAATTGACCTGTCTCAGGTCCCTTTCTAGATTTTCCATTTATGTCGGAGACGGTGTCTAACCACCACTAACCACCTTAATAACTGCTTCCTTGGGATTGAGAATGACCCGACCAACTCTACATTCTTGGAACGTGGAATTCTTCTCGCACTGCTACCTAGATCGGCTGATCGGCCTAATGGATAAGGTGTGGAGGCCGGTGCAAAGAATGGGGCACATAATTGGAAGTGGTGGGTGAGTGGTGACTAGGCAGGGATGAGGGGAATCGGCAAATAAAGTGGTGGCGGGACATGATTGGTCGAGGGAGTACACGTTGCTTATGATGGAGCGATGTAGAAAAGAGAGGGACAGGTGTCGGAAGGCAAGATGTTGAAATGAGAATAAGGGGGGCCAGTATGGTGTTGAATGGAGGTGAGATATGGAGTGGAAGACAGGTGGCAGAAGATGAAAGTTGGAGACAATCGTGAGGGGATGATAGGGGGACCCACTTTAAGCCGCCAATTCCGGACCCCCCCCCCTCATTAAAGGCAGAATAGCGAGGGGGTCCAAAATCCATCCTTAGCTGTAGATCTAGGCGCCTTGATCTTGGCCGCTCAAACTTGCACACTCAATTCCGGACCCCCTTCCTCCTCCTTAAAGGTAGAAAGGCAAGGGGGCTCCAGAATCCAACCTTGCCTATAGATCTGGGCACGCAGATTCTGGCCGCCCAGATTTGTCCGCTGCTTAAAAAAATGCGCATTGTGCCCCAAACTTAGGGTAAGTGGGTTTTTACTCCACTTCTTTCCATCTTTTCGCCAAAGGGGGGTCGCTTATTAGGAAAAATATCCCCTTACAGGTTTAGGTGCTAACAATAGGGAACATATTTTTTCATTGGTTGATCAAAGGAAATAAGATCTAGGTCAAGTTCACTTATAGGAGTAGAACAACCCGACATATCAACAACATGCTCAAATTATGGCATGTGAGGAATAAACAACTTATCAATTTGTTCAACACAATCAACAATAGGTTGCACTTCTAGAAAACCAATCTAAACTCAACCTGCAACAAATAAAACATTCATGATTCTAGTAAGGCTAGGTGTAAGTAGGGAGGCAACAACAACATCATATCCAAGACCTTTCTTAATGAATGGATACCTTTGACAATTGATGATATTATCTAAGTTTTCAACACTCTTTGCAAACTACAAGATTCTATTCAACTTAATAGTTGTTTTCTCTGGTTCCTTTTTTAAGGAAACAATTTCATATTCTAGCTCTTCACAAATTTTTTTCATTTTTCTTCAGCTAAATTCTCACCACCTCTTTTGTCTTTTTTGCCTCTTCTAGTTGAATCATTAGGTTGATAAACGTATTCTATGTTTCTTCAAGGCTTTGTGACATTTTGGCTTTTGAATCACTATTGTATTCTTCATATTTCTGTAGTTGCTCCTTTTGTTTCAAAGTATTTTTCCTAATATTGTTTATTTCTTTTAAGGCACACATGAGTTCTTCTTCAAGATCCACTTCCCCATCTGTTTTGGCAATTTTCTCTTCTTTTGAAACCATTGTTTCTTTCTCTTTGTCTTCATCAATATTTGTTCGAATTGCCATAAAGAGAGTTTCTTCTAAATTACTATCGGAATTTATTTCATTTCTTTATTCAAACAAGTCACTAACCCATTTTGAGTAGATACTTTGATCCATGTGGATATTGGTGGCCACTCACCTATTCCAAATTCCAACTAGCCCATCTAGACAGTTTTCACTTCATCACATTTCTCTGTAATGGGGGCATTTCTTTGTAATTTTGGTTTATGAACTTACAGGGATTTCATGAAGCCCTACACAACATCTAGGTAGATATTAATGGTTTCCCACCTATTCCAACTAGCTTATTTTGGAAGTTTTCATGTCAGTACATCTTTCTGTATTTCCAGGGCCGTTTTGGCGCTCTAAACAATTTTTTGTTTCCTTGCCATAGTAAAATTATAGAAAAAGTTAGAGTTTAATGAGATAATGCATAGTTCTAAAAAATACCTTTCCAACGAGCTATCATACACCTAAAATGGAGATCGTATGCAAAAGTTACGACTTCGGGAAGTTAATGTACTAACTTACCCCAACAGGGCCCACATGAATTTTGGCGCTCCATCTCCTGGGGTTAGGTTTTCATATGTCTAGGGTTTTTGCATTCATGTTTATCACAAAACACCTTCAGAGCCTCATTGTAATCATCTTCTTGCGAATGAGTGTACCTATCACATCTCTTCTCATAGATAAAGCTGCCACCATTCTAACAAGTCTTGCACTCTATATTTTTACAGTCTTTGTACATTTCTTTCATTAACAAAAATCAGGTATTGTTGTATTTCTCTGTTTCTGGAAATTTTTATGTGTATTTCATTGCAATATCTCTACTTTCATTTCATTCCAAAAATAATCTAGATCTGTAACACCCCAAGGCCGAGCCCTTGCTGAATTGTAATTATGTTTATAGGTTGGTGAGCCAAGTGTTTATAAGTTGGAAGACTTATGTGTTTATTAGGTCGAAGAGCCCATATGCTAAGGCCAATGATCTTGATTTTGTATATGTAAATACTCACATCATTAATAAAATTACATCGCTGCATGTAGACCGACCATGAAGAAAGAGTTATGGGGGACTAAGCTCCACTAGGTAGGGAAGGGGATAAGTGTCTAGGAATAGGGGCTAAGATAGAGGGCTTACCTCTAAATGAATAATATTATATTACTATTTCCTAGAGGCTAAGGTTTGACGTTACCATGTTGTCCTAAGTTCTTGGGGAAAGGGGATGAGTGTTAAGTGTGAGCTCATGCAGCTTCAGGGAGACATGTGTCAACTTGGGCACATGCAGTTTTAGGTGGGAAAGTTAGCTCATTAGGGGTTCCCTCACCATTCTCACGATCGTCGCCACTCTCCAGGTCAGCTATACTCCCCACTAATGCATGCACTGAGACAGAGAGAGAGAGAGAGAGAGCCTTGAAAATATGAACCATTGTCTCCATCATGGACCTCTGTAACTTCTGAAAACCCGCACACCTATGTTATGAATATAATTGTTTTTCCTGTGAAGCACAACACAATTGCATAGTGTCTGAGCCATATCCCGCCTTATTCTTTGCTCTTGTTACCCACATTTTCTCTAGAATGGTGTGGCTTGTTGTCATTACCAGATCCCTTACCCAATTTTTCTACAGAAGTTACCCATTGGACTTAGGAGCTGAATAGAAGAGGCAGGTTATCAGGCATGTGAGAAACTCTCTCCAGGTGAGAGAGTGTGCTGGGGAAGTGAGTTCTTTTGGAAGGAGTCCCGTAGAAAGTAAAATACTATGAGACTTCCGGTCTATCCTATTTTATAAGACCTAGAATGGGGGGTGGACAACCAATGGACTTGTGATAGTGAAGGTGTACACTTCTGGGGTGGAACAGGCGTGTGGGGAATGAGGGTCTGTGGGCTATGGGTGTAAGTGGATCCTAGGAGAAAATCCTTCCTGTTGATTTGTGTGACTTTCCTGTTGTCCTTTCCAAGCCTAGGAATCCCTTGCATGATGGAGTTTAGTCCCAGCTCGGAGGTGACCCATTGCTGAGTGTGATGAGAAGCGTGATCTAAGGCTGGGAGGTTCGTGGAAGGTTTACACACATTTGGTAGTCATCTATTAAAATATAAGTACCCATTTCTATTTTCACTATATGTTGTGTATTTGTATTTGTATTATAATTGATGAGTAATGCCTGTATATATATGTTGTATGTATGTGTTTGTGTTTCTTCCGCATGAACATGTGTATGAGTACAATATTGATGTTTTTTTAATTGCATTAGATACTCATGTGTGTGTGTGTGTGTGTGTGTGTGTGTGTGTGTGTGAATATCATATGTTGTCTCTATTTATTTCTTGTTAGTTTTTATATGTGAATATTTCCACAAAGTTATTTGGTGGCATGGCATGGCCTGTTGGTTTAAGGCTGGGAACGGTCACAAAATGGTATCAGAGCATAAAAACAAAGATATAGTTGTTTAGGTAGCATTTCCCAGCATAGTTTTGAGGGTCGGGAGTGTCACATATTGGTATCAGAGCCATGGTTTCGACACTGAGCCTGAATGGGCCATGTTAGTGGTTAATGAGACAAAGGTTTTAGAGTGAATTGTTGTCAAGAGGGACAAATTATGAACCTGAGAGCGTTCCTAGGTGCCAAGAGACTACCTGGGACTGTGTTCAGAAGCTCAGGAGGTATAACGACTTATGAAATGGAAGCAAAGAAAGAAGCCACAAAAACCATTGTGTTGGGTCGTGAGGTTTAAATTTTGACCATAGGATCTACTCGAGAGAAGGTAGACCCTTCATAGTCGTCAGATTTAGAAAAGGTGTAGGAAAGTTAAACCTTAATTCCTTCAGACTCCGCGACTTCAGTGAATTATATGTGTCGTAAGAAAAGGGTGCCTAAGCCCGAAGTTCTGAAGTTCCAGAGTGGATCTACACCGTAGATCCAGGGAGAAATTCTTGACCGTTGGATTGGCCGAAGACAGATCGGAACCGTAAGATCAAGTCAAGACAAAGAGGTAGGGCACAATGGTGAAAAATAGATCTCATATGTCAGATATGCGTGCAAGTGAATGTGAGTCATAGATCTCATAGTAGTTTGAGAATTCGGTGTATGGGAGAAACAAGGTATGCTAAGGAAAAACCTTACGAAGTCCTAAAGTGTCATGGAATGATGACGTCACCCAGGGTGACGTGGACTTCCTTAGTCCTACCATATGTTAGTCAGAATGGAACTTTGACAACCTTGTTGGACTAAAAGAAATCCGACACATGGGGCCACGTGCCACCACCTTAATTTTTGACAATTTTACTACGTGGACCCCAAAAGGTTAAAGTAGTTTGGAAGTTCGGAGATCAAGAGATTTGAGTAATGCAAGTGTCTGGTCATTCGAAGCCCGAAGTCCTGAAGTGACGTGACCTGTTGACGTCACCAGGGACGACGTGGACACATGGGATGTGTGCCACGTGTCAATGAGTTAAGAACCTGTGGAAGATAGAAATGTCAGTTAGAACGTGACACGTGTCTACTTCTAGTATTTCACCACTTGGCACTCTTCTTGAGCATGGTTAGTGGGGCCCTGATGGTTGTCGGAGACGGGTGGCGCCATATCCTGCACTATGGAAGATAGTCACTTTGGAGGAAAGTGGGGTCATGTGGGTTGAGAACACCCGAAGGCCAAAGTGTCAAAATTCATCGTGACCGTTGACATTCGTGGACGTGTGTCAAAATATCTGACACTCCGGAGAGTTTTCACTCCAAGGGTTTGTGGCATTAAAGGCTTTGGAAACCATGAAGCACGCAGTCCCGAAGCCCAAAACTCTGAAGCAAGGAGTAAGCGCATGTTGGTTTAGCATTTGGTCACAGTTGTGGTCACATGCAAGTTAAGGACTGAAGAAAAGGGGCTAGCGCCCAAAAATTGTTGCAAAGAGAAGGGCTTAGAGATAGAAGCCTGAGGGGTTCTTGATCGGCACAAAACTGTTGAAAATAAAGTCTGATATTCTTTTGATTGAATCAGATTGTTTAAGTTACTCTGGAAAATTATTAAAGACTGATATCCTGACAAAATTCGGTTGTCTACACATTTTTGCATCATTAGTAATTGTCAGAACCGAACATAATTGTTACCTAGAGAAGAGAAATGGAGAAAGCAAAGGACACTTACAATCCGGAAGATGAAGTTAGAGGAATGGATGTCCATTTGGGATTTGAAGGAATGAACTCCAATGGGCATGTAGAAGAAATAGATAAAGAAGTGAGCATGATGAAAACCATTAAGAATTTGCAAAAAGATGTCCAAATTCACTAGACAAATAACAAAAGGCTTATGAGAGCTAGGGAGAAATAGGGAGACTTCCATATGAAGTTGATGCAGAGACTGGAAATAATTGAAAAGAAATTGGATAAGGAAAGTGGATCCAGTAAATTAGGAAGTCATGGGACCCCTGGTGAGGAAAGAAGAGGAAGAAGTGTTAGCAGACATCACCAGCACTTCCAAAAGCATTCCCATAAGAGAGCATGCAGTAGCTCAATTCCATCCCCTGTCAGGAAGCATAAGAGATCTAAAGTGGATGAACTGAAGGGTGAAATGAATAAGATCAAACCTCCTACATTTGATGGAGAGAACAAGAAAGATGAATATGTTGAGGCATGGTCGTTGGGCATGAGAAAATATTTCCAACTGAAAAATTACTCTTTTCATACAGAAGGAAGAATTGTCATCTATCAACTAAAAAGAAAGGTGTCCATATGGTGGGATAAGCTTGTGTAAGTGCAACATGTCAGAGAGAAGAGTGTTACATGGAGGGAATTCAAGAGGCGTTTTGAAAATATGTACTTAACTAAGAGGTATTATGACAAGAAAACGAAAGAGTTCTTTGAACTCAAGCTAGGAAGTATGTCCATTGATGAGTATGAAAGAAGATTCTTGGAGTTGTTGAAGTATGTCCCCTTCATCAAATACGAGACAATTAAGATTCAAAGGTATCTGAGTGGGCTGCCATCTTTCATCAGTGACAAGATCCAATATGATGATCCTAAAACTATGGAAGAAACTATACGGAGAGAAAAATGTTTAATTGATCAGCAAAAGGAAAGCCTACTTTCCAGAATGCTTGGGAGGACAAGAAGAATTTTAAAAGGGAGTAGAGGCAGAAGGGGAACAAGCCACCATTTTTCAGAAATAGTCCTCAAGGACAGCCAGTTTTGAGAGAGCCTAGGATGGCTGAAGTAGGTGGGCAAAGGCCAAGGCAGACACCTATGGAATGTTGGGGTTGTAAAGGATATCATAGGTATAGACATTGTCATCACAGAAGTGACAAAGTGAGAGTTGTTCACAATGTTTAGCAAGCAGAAATGGTAGAGGACATGGGCAAAAGAGTACCAAGAATCTATGTCACCCTCGACAACAAGCAAGATGAGTTTCAATCACACATGATTGAAGTTGAAGGTATGATCAATAACCATGCCTTTACTATTTTAATAGACTCAGGAGCTAGTCATAGTTACATAGATCCTAAAGTTGTGGAAAGATTTTTTTGCCAGGAAGAAAGCATGGGAAATATTGGCTGGTATAGCTGGCTATAGGACCAAAGAGAAAGGTTGTTGAATTGGTTAAATCATGTCTAGTGGGCATGAATGGACCGAGTACCAAGGAAGATCTGAACATCTTTCCTTTAGGATCATATGATTTCCTAATTGGTATGGATTGGTTGGAACAACACCATGCCATATTAGATTTCCATAACAAAGCATTCACTTGCTTGTATGAGGAAGGAAATCAGAGATAAATCCAAGGAATTCACAGGGTAGTTACCATCCGCGAAATCTCAGCAATGCAGCTAAAGAAGTGTTACAGGAAGGGTTGTCAAATATTTGCAGCCCATATGGAGGAAGCATCTAAGGATAAGGTGTCAAATCTGGAGGATCATGCAGTCCTAAAATATTTTGAAGATGTGTTCAAGGAGGTACGAGGACTACCTCCAAAGATAAATATTGATTTCTCTATAAATTTAATGCCTGGAGTAGCTCCAGTGTCAAAGACTATAGAATGAGTACACCAGAACTGAAGGAACTGCAAATGCAACTTGAAGAACTTTTGAAGAAGGGGTATATATGCCCAAGTGTGTCACCTTGGGGTGCCCCAGTCTTGTTCGTGAAGAAGAAAGATGGGACATTAATATTGTGCATTGATTTCAGACAGTTGAACAAAGTGACTATAAAGAACAAGTATCCTTTACCAAGGATTGATGATCTCTTCGATCAATTGAAAGATGCAAGGATATTTTCAAAGATAGATCTCAGGTCGGTATACCATCAGGTAAGGATTAAAGAGGAAGATATCAGCAACACTGCCTTCAGGACAAGGTATGGTCATTATGAGTTCATAGTGGTTCCATTTGGGTTATCAAATGTGCCAACTGTTTTCATGTGCTTAATGAATGGCATTTTCCGAGAATATTTAGACAAGTTTGTCATTGTCTTTTTGGATGGCATCCTTGTATATTCCAATTCAGAAGAAGAGCATGAGCATCATTTGAGGATGGTATTGCAAGTGCTAAGAGAGCACCAGTTGTATGCCAAATTGAGCAAGTGCTCATTTTATCAAAATTGAATTCACTATTTGGGGCATATCATATCTGAAGAAGGGATAGCAATAGACCGTGAAAAGATTAAGGCCATTAAAGGGTGGACAACACCTAAGAAAGTGACAGAAGTTAGATCCTTCATGGGTCTAGCTGGCTACTATAGAAGTTTCATTGCAGGGTTTTCGAGAATAACTCACTCCATCACTTCCTTGCAAAGGAAGGGAAAGAAGTTTCAATGGACAAAAGAATGTGAAAAGAGCTTCCAACAATTGAAGCAACTATTAACCAGTTCTCCAATTCTAAAGATTTCATATCCGAATGAAGATTTATTGGTTTGCACATATGCATGCAAAGAAGGACTAAGAGGATTCCTTAGTCAGAACAGGTTTGTGATATGTTTCAAGTCCAGAAAATTGAAAGAGCATGAAAGGCTCTATGCCACTCATGATTTGGAATTGGCAGCCATAGTTCAAGCTTTGAAGAAGTTGAGGCACTACCTCATGGGAAAGAGACTTGAATTGAGGATAGACCATAATGAACCTACTTTGAATGCTAGGCAGTGCAAGATACCAGATGTACAAAATATGCAGAACAGAAATAAAATGCTAGAAATGGCAGAATAACAGTAAAATATCCAGCATAATCTCCACAATAACACAGAAATGATATAAGAACAGCAATAGAATAGCATTTATATTCAGAAAGCAATGTTCACTAGCCTCTTTGAGGGGGAAACCTCCAATAGAGCAGCGCTCTGTTACAATAATCTCCAAGCTAGGGTTTTCATACCCTCGACCCTTATTTATACTAAATATGTCTATTAAGAGAAGCATCTAGAGGAAGATCCTTCTAGAAGCGGAAGCTTCTATTAAGTCTTCTTACATCCGCCTTATTCTATTTTATTGAAAGGCCTTATTAATATTGACCTTTATTACATCCAAATACATTGATCTACCTATGTGTGGGTTGGGACCTTAACAAGCAGAGTAGATAGTCGGAATTCCTTTGTGAATATGACCTTCATATCAAGCATATCAAAGGAAAGGAGAACAAAGTGGTTGATGCACTCAGCGGGAGAGTGCATGAACTTCATGATACAATCATTAGAATGTATCAGACAGATCTTAAAGGAAGAATTTATGAGGCTGCAAAATTTGTTTTGCAATACATGGAATTAGTAACTAAATTGCAACAGAAATCTGAAGATTATGAATTGGGAATTGATGGAATTCTCTTGTACAAAAACATAGTTTATGTACCCAATTCTTCTGAATTGAGGAGTGTGATTTTAAAAGAGATGCATAATGTACCTTATGCGGGACACCTAGGATATCATAAAATAGTTTCATCGGTCAAGAGCCATTACCATTGTCCATGTATGAAGAAAGAAATTGCAGAGTACATTGCCAGATGCTTGGAGTTTCGAAGGGTCAAAGCTGAGAATATACACCCAGCTGGGTTGCTACATCCATTAACCATCCCTGAGTGTAAATGGGAAGTGGTGATAATGGATTTCATCATAGGATTACCCAGAAAAAAAAAACCAACATGATTTGTTAAGAACCAAACTTCAATATAGCATAGAAAAACCTCAGGAAAAGTACTCAACGCCTTGAAAAAGAGATAATATCAGATAATAAGCCTCTTCGAGGGGGCAACCTCCTTTTACCCCACTTAAATGTTCAAGTACAAGATGATTCAAAATGAAAATGTCTCCTTGGTATATA
>JASDQU010374934.1:29443-40772 GCA_032191745.1 Picea mariana | reverse complement strand
TTAAATATATGAGTATTTACACATATACAATAATAGGCTCATTGGCCTTTGCATCTAGTCTCTATGGCCTAATCACCACATAAGACTCCTATCTTATTATAACTCGGCTCACCGGCCTATCAAACATGTTTACAATTCATAATTACAACTGGGCTCTACCTAGGGATATTACAATCCCCTCCCCTTATTTTTTCATTTTCCTCAATGCAACTTGTTTATACATATACAATTCGAAAATTCTTCAAAAATCTCCAAGCTTTACCTATTGGAAGCATGTTATCCACCTGGTGCTCTACTTTCAAGCACCAATTTTGGTGCTCATACTACAGCTAAAATTCAATTGCTCTATTCCATATAGTTGCTTCAGGAAAGAATTTAATGGTTGTAGATCCACAACATTCCACCCAACCTTAGATCTCACTGTTGATAAACTTGTAGCAGCGTATCACCCCTGCATAGGGGTTATGACTCCATCGGGGCAATGGCCTCCCAAGATAACCACGTTCCACAATCAATATCAACATGGTCTAGGCTAAGGTACCAAACCCCAGCAGCACTCCAACCAATGGTCTCTCATTCCTCACATGCTTATCCCACCACAGGAGTGTACACCTTCACTATCACACAATCCATCGGTTGCTACACATCCCTTTCCTTAGGCTTCAACAATAGGCTGGATCAAGAATCCTTAGAGCACCGTGTCTCCAGGAGTTCCAACTGCCCTTAAAGATCTCTAGGTACCCTTCAGGCCTCATATCAGGAAATATATTCCCACAATTCTCCCTCTAGGGCTCCAGCCTTCTCCAAGGAAACCCAAGGAGAAGTGTACACACACCCAGATCCACCGGGGATCCACAGGGTAAGATTTGTTGTCTCCAATCAGCATCTTCCCTGAGCTACTCTTTGTAATCAATATTCCAACTTTAACCAATATCATCTCATATGCATCACACACATGTAGTTATCATGAGAAAGAATAAAGGAATTCATTTAGGAACTCAAATTAGTTCAAAGGAAATTTAACTTTTCCAAATTATGAAATTCTATTTCATAATTCTTCTTGGTTGTTGCCATATTAGGAATGAAACATTCCTTGTGGTTTTCCACAAGCACCAAAGTTCATACCATTTTTCCTGCAATGCTTCATCTTGCATACAGCCAACAAATTGTTAGTATTTCCTGTACATCATAATTCAATTGCAATATGTATAAAACCTTATGCAGTGATCTTAGAATTGTATGCACTTAACAATTCATTCACAATTACCAAACAATTTAATAAAATATAATGACTCATCATTCTATACATACGCGTGTTCTTAATTAATATATGTAAGTTCATTACTTATTTTTCTGAACATCAAATTTTTCTGTAGTCAATGCTTACGTGACTACTTGACTTTCAACTTCCTTGTTGCAATGTCTAACAACTCCTGAAATGTCCTCAACTTCATGAGTTAACAACATTTCAATTGTTAGTAACAATTATTTCCATGCAATAATATATATGAATGTACTTACAAAACACATTCAACAAATTCATTTAAGTATACAATTATATCACTTACTATGCATGAGTGCAATTCTCAATGCATATTCATTCAATGCACCTTGCATTGAATTACATAATTCTCTTTATCTCAATCATGTATCTCACCTTCCATAAGTTGGAATTTTGGCCAATGTTTGACACATTCCCCACACACTTCCTATTGTCTTCCCAATTAATTGGATTCCTTCCTTTTTGACCCGAGCACTACACCAAGAATATAATTTTGTGGTGTTCATTTGTGTTAGAAAAAAGGTTGCATTCCAAGTTTTATTTAAAGGTAGGAAGCTTTTGGCACCTATGTGGTTCATAAACTTTCCATAACCATACTTTTCCATATCCAACCATGTTCTGGTCTCATACATGACTAGCTTTACTGGCATTCATTCCTATAACAAGTTCTTATGTTTTATTTCTTTGGTTATTACCCCATAACCAAATTAACATGACATTCTACTACATCAGTGTGTGCATTCAAAAGTTAAAAATCTTTGATAACTATAACAGGCCTCTATCCTTTACCAAATCTAGTGGTATCTTAATCATGTTAATGCATTCAAATAATACCATCCTGTGTATCATAAAAATTCAATCGGGGGAAAATTCTTACCTGAATTTCCCTTTGGAAATTATGTAACATAATTTCAAAGAGAATACTTACCTGCACAGCTTCCATTAAACGAATTTGATATTACATGATTAGTTGATGACAGCAGAAGCTTTCATGCTTCTATTATCAGACTTATAACCAACACTTCATCTTTTTTTTTCTTCCTTCCATATGCAACAACATCACCAAAAACATTTGTAAACATGCAAGCATTCTTTCCTTTGGTTGTCCCAACAAGCCATAACATACTTGCTACCACAGAAATTGCAACAAATTCTATATCCTCGTAACACTTTTCTTTGTTGATCCTAGAAGTCTTCAATTCTTCTCGGATTCTTGAATCATCTTGTGCTCTCACTGTAATAACTATGCATGATTATTTTTTCCCTAAGCACTTTCTAGGCAATCACTCTTGGCTACCTTTTCATTTCCAGCCAAATACTAATGCTGACATTAACCTTCATCTTTTATTTTTTTTCTAGATCCATCTATCCCAACTTATCCTTGGATGAATTATAATTACCATCAAGTTGTCTTATAGACTTTGGATCTTCAATATCAAGCTACTCTTCGGGAATGAACTTCTTCATCTCTTTCCTGACTGAATACTTTAGTACTTGATGTTTTCTTGTACTCTTCTCTTCCCTTTTCCAACTAGACTCAAACTTGAGTTGCCTAGTCAATCTCTAGCATATTGTAAGGATGCACATATGCCTCCTTTGCTAGCTACATAGAATTAACTGAAAGTACTTCTTTCACATTACCATCATAGCTTCAAGTGATACCTCCAACCTTTTGTGTTGACACTCATGGATGTATGTCACTTAAGAGGGCTTATTGTCGAGCACCATCCCCTCTACATTCAAAACCATGCATAGAACCATTTTATTCTTCTTGGTTCCTTATAGATTTCTCTTTAGAATTCATTTCACTTTTAAATTATTCTTGACTTGATATCTCCATGATGTTGAGGAAATATCTTCAATACTTTTGGAATGTATCAAAAATCCTCTACTATTCTTGCTTTCTTTCCTAGAGTGTTGTCATGCATTCCTATTAGCTTGATATCTACCTCATTATTTCTTCTTCCATTATCTTAGCATGTCCATGGACTTGACTCTATCCATGAGTCTTTCCTTGTCTAATTTGCATACTTGCAACCACATATTATGCTGATATTAATTTTCAGCATTCCATTATTACTTGGATCCCTCTGATCCAACTCCTTCGTGACCCAATTGTATTTCTAGTCATTCTCTCTGGTAACCTAGGATAGTTAACCACAATTTGTTTCTTGAAGAAATTTATTTAGTCTTTTTTTGGTTGATTATATCAGCACTTGGATTTTCTTGAAGAATTATTACTTTCTTCTATCTTGATCCATCTGATTTTTCAACCTGACATGCTATATTTGATGACCTTCATGTTGTAATGTCCCTTTCCAAATAGGAGCTCCAGAGAGGAGGCTTAATGGTCTACACCACCCCATTAGACTATATTCAAGGCCAGAAAAGGGGTAAACAGGGTTACTAGACGTCACTCCAGTCAAAGGTGTTATGTTCAGAAAGTGGCATTGAGCTAAAAGTGGTTAAAAGCACTTTTAAGCCAATATGAGCTAAAAATAGAACAGACGAGCTAAAATTAGAATTCAACTGTGAATTAGGGTTTCAACAGTGAATTAGGGTTTAGAAAATCTATAAGAGAAGGGTCAGCGACCTAATTGATGATTATGAAGATTTTGACTTGTCATTGAGGAGAGAGGTGCATCTCAGGAGAGATAGTTCAATGGATTCTAGGAGGAATACACCAGTTGGTTGATTTCAATGTTGAGAGACACACCCTAGTCATCAGGAAGATCACACAGGTCTTCCATCATTCTTCAGCAGCATTTACACAGGTTCCAAAAGCAAGGGTGCACTTATCAAGGGTGAGGGGGCAACTTTTGAGGAGGTTCAGTGGATCGACTTGTCCCATACATGGAGAGTTCATAGATTCCCCTCTGACCTAATTGAGAGGAAGGAAAGGTGCATATTTCACCTAATTCCTCGTCAGATTCTGACGAAGGAATCATCTGGGGCGCATTTTCCAGACTTGGGAGTGAGACACTTTTGGCGGAAACATTCAAGATTCTCAAGGGATCATCAGATCAGATCCTGGAAAACCCTTCTGAACCATTTCTCAGTAGGCCAAGACAGTCATTTTGAGATACATCTCAGCCGATTTCAATGGTGGAATCACTAGGGAGCATACTTCAAGTGAGAGAGGGGTGAATTCACCCAAGAGGATCTGTCTAGGGTTGAGACACACTAGCAGAGGGCCAATCAGTCACAAGGACTGAGAGCTAGAGTAAGCACACCATTTGGGACAGTTTCCAGGCCATTCTAAGAGGTTTAGCCACTAGGGTGAACTTTCAAACTTTCAGCAGTTACCATGCGAGGTTCCACAGTTTCAGCTTATCCATTGATCTCTCAATGCTCATTTATTATCAGGTATTATCGTTTAGTTTTCTTATTTCATTCCAGATAAGATCCTTTTTTCATTTTATCTAGCCGATTGATTCAGTTTATTCATCCGCATTCTGCATTTGTACTCAGCAAAGATATCATAATATAAACTTTGCAGTATTTTGTTGCAATTTTTATTTTTATGATCATTTATATGTTGTAAACCATTAATCCTACACACACATTAGCAACATTTCCTAGAATAGCCAAGTCAGGAACATTACAGTGGAATCAGATCTTTAGTCTTACCAGCATGTGACTAAATCCAATGAGTGCAGTAGAATACCCAGAGGGTTGTGAGCATGTAGGTGACGAATATGTCACTTACAATAGGCAAAAGGAAAGAAGGCCTAGGCCTGAATTTCCTCCTTTCCCTCCCATCCCAGAGGAAGAGGAAGAGGCACACAAGGAATCAAAGAGAAAGGCAGAGCATGAGGCTGAGCGTAAGATAGAGAGGATGCTAGGAGACAGATATGAGCGACCAGAGGGAAGTGGTTAGGCCCCCATGGAGCTAGAAGAAACCTTCATGCAGGTTATCAATGATATGGTAGCTAGTCAGTGGGCCATGACTTAGTCCTTGGCATAGGTGGCTGATAGATTGGCTATAGTGGGAACCCCGGGCACACAAGCCCCACATGAATCACATGGGAACTCGGGGGGAGGTAGTAGACCCCAGTCTCCTACTTGCACATACACCTCTTTGAGTAGGATTCCTAGACCTTTGTTTCTCAGTTTCCAGAGAGTACCCCCAGTAGCAGCACAATTTTCGATAGCACAGAGGTCTCCCACTCATGCAGAGTGAATTGCAGAGCACGTGAGGGAGTATGCAACATTGGGCCATGACTTCCATCAGGATATGACCCTAGTCGAGTATTATGGACTCAGACTCAGGAACCACCCCAGAGATCCACAGAGAGGAGGACCGCAATAGCAGCAGGGGCATAACATTGATTTCATCTGGAAAGTCGGTAAACTCACCATACCTTCTTTCGACGGATCAGCCAAATGCACTGCCAGATATTGGATACAGAAGCTAGACACATACTACAAGCTCAACCAGATGACCGAGACAGAGGCCATCAGTTTCTCTACCTTACACTTGGAGGGTGAGGCACATGAGTGGTGGCATCATGGATTGGTGACATTGGGTCACAGTCGTATCACCTCCTATAGGGATACTCATGGATAGGTTTGATAGGAGGGATCTCGAGATCCACTTCAGGGATCTAGCCCAGTTGAGGCAACTGGCACAGTAGAGGCCTTCATCATGGAGTTTCGGTGGGTATTCATGGAAATGACAGATATATCAAAGCCCAGGTTGATCATACTATTCACAGAGGGACTCACAAAGCCTTTGAGAGGATGGGTGAAGGCATACAGGCCTCACACCTTGCAGGATGCCATCCTACTCACTCGAGATTTTGTAGACTCGGTGCCAAAGACTAAACCCTTTTCCAAACCCTTCGATCCCTAGAAGGATCGAGACAGGAATCCATTCTAGAGAGAATGGAAGGGAAAGGAGAATTTGTATGATGAGATAAGGTGATAGATTATAAGGAAGAAGCTTTGCTTCAATGCAGACACCCTTGGGTCCCAGGCCACAGGTGCATGGGAAAGGGAGAGATTCACTATATTGAGGTGGAAACAGACAGTGTGGATAGTAAGGAGGAGGAGCATGATAGTGGATCCACTAGATCAAAGGAGGAGCTATCATAGATAGAGGATATGCCTCCCCATAGACCACCGAAATCAACAGGATCCCACCCTCTGGTAGTTTCACAGCTTCTTGAGTAGGCTAACAGATGGAAACCAACAGAGGAAGGAGTCATAGTGATCCTTTTTGGTGTTCTCAAGTATGATACCCTCAAGATCAGAGGGACTATTCAGTGGCAATGGTAAATCACACTGATAGATGGTGGGCCACCCACAACTTCATTGATGCTTCATTGGTATCGAGATGGGAACTTCAGACAGAGGAGTTTGAGGGGTTTGATGTTGCAGTAGCAGATGGCCACATAGTGAAGTGTTTAGATAGAGTTTCAGACTTGGAGATAAAGTTAGGAAACTACACAGTGAGAGAAACATTTTATATGGTTGACCTATCTGACATAGTTGTGGTGTTGGGATTCTAGTGGATGATCATCTTGGGAAAAATCCCCACCAATTACCAAACCTTGGAGATGGGGTTCAAAGACCACGATGGGAAGAAGGTTGTTCTGATAGGTATGTCGACAGGAGAACCCAGGACATTTTCATCCAAGAGGATGGAGAGGATATTCATACATGGGGAGGTAGCATATGTCACAGAGTGATTTATCACTACATGGAAGGATTCTAAGGGTCGACAGTAGTATCATACAGATATCAGGAATTTTTGGGGATGACATCAGTAGTTTTTTGGGTTGATTCCACCAGGGAGACCACCTGACAGGAGGTTTGAGAAAACCATTGAGTTGGAGGAGGGGGAAAACACTATGATCACACCCCCCTATATTCATCCTAGGAGGTTCAAGGATGAGATAGATAAATCAATCAAGGAGTTTCTAGTGATGGGACACATCAAACTGAGCAGCAACACATTCGCCTCTTCAGTTTTTTTAGTTCTAAAGAAGGATGGCACCATGAGGATGTGCATTGATTACAAGGCCTTGAACAAGAAGACCATCAAGAACTTGTATCGTATCCCATGCATTGAAAAATTGATGGATGAACTGCATGGGGAAGTTTTCTTCTCAAATATTGATCTACGCTCTAGGTATCATCAGATCATCATCTGAGAGTAGGACATAGAGAAGACAACATTTTTATGTCACTTTGGACATTTTGAGTTTCTTTTTATGCCATTTGGGCTAATCAATGCACCCATTACATTCCAGTCTTGCATGAACCACATATTTAGGGATCAGTTGACGAAATTAGTCTTGGTTTTATTCGATGACATCTTGGTCTACAGCAAGACATGGCAGGAGCATATGAGGCACCTGGATGAGGTATTGAGCATCATGGAGGTGCATTCATTATATGCCAAAGAGTCCAAGTGTGAGTTTGGTATGAAATAGATACTTTAATTGGGCCACATCATCAGTGCACGAGGGGTACAGGTGCACTAGGAGACGATTAGGACCATTTTGGATTTTCCAACGCCCAGGAACGTGACAGAGTTGAGGAGTTTCTTCAGGTTGTGCAGCTATTACAAGCGGTTTCTCTGGGTTTTTTCTCATCTTGGAGCACAATTTATGGATCTTACCAAGCATGGGGCTTTCATCTGAATTGAGGAGTCACATAAATCCTTTGATCACAAGAAGGAAGTCATGGGCACTTGTCCAGTGTTGGAATTACTAGACTTCACCTTGCCATTTGTACTAGAGTGTGACGCATCTGGCGAGGGTATAGGGGAAATTTTGATGCAGGGAGGACACCCCATTATATTTGAGAGTAGGAATATCAGTTATCCTGAGAGGTTTTACTCCATTTATGATAAGGAAATGATGGAAATCATGCATGCCTTGACCAAATTTAGACAATATTTGGTGGGCAGCAAAATCGTGGTCAAGACAGATCACAACAGCTTGAAGTATTTCCTTGAGAAGAAGGACCTCAGTGAGCTCTAGCAAAAATAGGTGATGAAGGTACATGAATTAGACTTTGACATAGTGTATTTAAAGGGGAATATGAATATTGTGGCCGATGCACTATTGAGGATACCTGCGACATGTTCTTTGATGGATATTTCAGCAGATTGGAAATCCCACTTGTTAGTGGAATATTCCAAGAACAAGTTCCCTTGTGAGGTTATGGATGGGAATATATAAGATGACAGGTATAGGTTCATTGGCAATGTCATATTATACAAGGATAGAGTCTACTTGGTGCTAGAATCGGGGCTCAAGAAGAAGATCCTCACAACAGTTCATGATTCACCACTAGCAGGCGATCAGGGGTTTTTCAAAACCTACAGATAGATCAGGAAGAGGTTCTCATGAAAGGGCCTCAAACAGGATGTTATGAGACATGTTAGTGAGTGTGTGAATTTCTAGTAGAACAATTCAGAGCATTCTCTTCCATCAAGGCTACTTCAGCCACTCCCCATTCCACAGAATAAATGGGAGAGTATATTGATGGACTTCTTCACATGCCTACCCAAGGTCCAGGGTAAGGACTGTATCTATGTAGTGGTCAACAGATTGACCAAGTTTGATCACTTATATTCCATACTGACAAAGTACAGTGAAGTTTAGGTAGCCGATCTATTCTTCAGGGAGGTCTTCAGACTTCATGGGTTGTCGAGAAACATCGTCAATGATAGGGACAGTCGGTTCATGGGAAGATTCTAGAGAGAGTTTTTTCAGTTGGTGGTGACAAAGATGCCACCCATCACCATATATCACCCACAGATAGATGGGTAGACCGAGATTGTCAGCAAGTGGGTTGAAGGATATTTGAGGAACTATGTAGGTGGACAACAGAGAACATGGGTCAAGTGGCTACATTTAGGAGAGCATTGTTACAACACCACTTTCCACATGTCCATTGGTATGACACCCTTCTGAGAATTGTACGGATATGATTCTTACACTTTGGTATACTTGGTTTTCAGGGAGAGAAGAGCTCCCAAGGCCAAGGATTGGATCATAGAGACTCAGGAGATTCTCAAGTTGTTGAAAGAGAACCTGTAGACGACACAAAATCGATAGAATATGAGTGCGGATAGGCACAGGATAGAGCACAGCTTTGAGGTTGGGGATCTGGTTTTATTGAGACTCCAACCTTACAGACAGTCACATCTGAAGAAGAGTGGAACTGAGAAGCTCAAGCCCAGATTTTATGGCCCTTACAGGATTATGCATCGAGTAGGCGAGGTTACTTATGAGCTAGAGATTCCAGAGGGGAGAATGATTCATAACGTCTTCCACCTATCTTGCCTCAAAAAGGCAATGGGATAATTCATTATCACATCAGAGGAGATTCCCCCATCATATGAGGAGGGACAGTTGGAGTTGGTTCCAGAGGAGGTTTTGGAGTTCCAGGAGAGGAAACTGAGGATCAGGTTCATCAAAGATTTTTTGATCAAATGGAGAGGGATTTTAGTAGAGGATGCTACTTGGGAGAGTGAGCAGGTGTTGCAGCACCCTGGATTGGTATTTCTTGAGGACAAGAAATTTTGTGATGGTAGAACTGTAATGTCCCTTTCCATATAGGAGCTCCAGAAAGGAGGCTTAATGTTCTAAACCGCCTCATTAGACTATAGCCAAGGCCAGAAAAAAGGTAAACATGGTTACTAAAGGTCACTCTAGTCAAAGGTGTTATGTTTGGAAAGTGAAATTGAACTAAAAGTGGTTAAAAGTGCTTTTAAGCCAATATGAGCTAAAAATAGAATAGATGAGCTAAAAATAGAACAGACGAGATAAAATTAGAAGTCAATAGTGAATTATGGTTTCAATGGTGAATTAGGGTTTAGAAAAGCTATAAGATAAGGGTCGGGGACCTAATTGGTGATTATGCATATTTTGACTTGTCATTGAGGAGAGAGGTGCATCTAAGGAGAGATAGTTCAGTGGATTCTAGGAGGAAGACACTAGTTTGTTGATTTTGATGTTGAGAGACACACACTAGTCATCAGGAAGATCACACAGGTCTTCAATCATTCTTTAGCAACAGTTACATAGGTTCCAGCAGTAAGGGCGCACTTATCAAGGGTGAGGGAGTAGCTTCTGAGGAGGTCCAGTGGATCAACTTGTCCCATCCAGGGAGAGTTCATAGTGTTAGAATATGAATGAATGTGCTTGTTTTACCATTGACAATATCATTATTGTAACCCAACCATAGGCCAAAGCCACCCTCTCAGCACCTTGACCTTGACAGAGAGAAGATTTTTGGTAGAAATCCAATAGCCAAGCAAGGATAATGCACCAAGCAAGAAGTAACCAAAGTTGATCAGAGAGTCCAACCCAAAACTGGCGCAGCACCTTCCCCAAGACTTGCACACAAAACTACTAGACTGTAGTGTGCAGAAGTAGCTCTCTGTGATTCTAAGAAGTGTGTCAAATGAGAGACTGGCGCCCTATATTTATAGTATTCTCGGTAGACTTTCCTGGGCCAACTTCTCCTTCTGGGTACTAATTAATTCATATTAATTATGTCTCTTTAGCTGACATATCATCTAGGGTTACTTTCATTTATTTTCTTTCTTCCATAACATTCTAGTTCTGTCAAAGGTCACAATAGAGGTTCATACCTCCTGAAGCTACCATAATATCAATACTCCCTCCTAGCTAGGGAGGTATGGTCTTGAGCACAAACAGACCATTCAATTTGTAGCATCACGAGCATCATCATTATTATCCAAATGGATAATCTCCATGACAACAAGTACAATACCAATTGATAGAACACAACTATGTTTATCCATGGTAGTACACAACTACTCAATCAGTGACACATAGTCACAAACAATGGAGCATATCCACCACAGTAGCATATCTCTACGGTCTGGAGACAGGCAGTCTCCATAATAATCATCTGATATCAACCTACACAAAAAATATTGTTATAATGTAAATTGAATCATCTGGGTCATTATTTCACTCACATCTGTGAGATCTGAAAGAGTATCTGCCTTTAAAGTAGAACGTCAATGATGAGCTATCTGGACCATTCTTCTCAAGA
>JASDQU010374934.1:0-19401 GCA_032191745.1 Picea mariana | reverse complement strand
CCAAACCCCGAAGCCCGAAACTTGAGTTCTTGTATGAGACCCAACAGCTCTCGATGTTTTGGATCCAATGGTCTAAATATTTTTAGAGTTTCGTGCACCAGGAGTTCATGATGCAACGTCTCCAAAACTCTTGTCACTCCAATCCATGAATTCTGATATGGGGATCCATGTAGGAGACCAATGATCCTCGAGGATTTAGATCCAACGATCCATGGGATTTTGGAGCTTTCTCCGAACTCTGACCACTCACCAAGTGTCTCCTCTGATGGACGGTCCAGATCCTTTCGGGACTCCTCCTTTCTACCACAGAGCCCGTCGGGGTTCTGGGTACCAGGATTTCGCGACTTGCAAAGACGAGAGGTCTTTCCCTTTGGTTTCCCGGGTATCAAAACACCGACCAAAAGCCATGTGTCCCTCCAATGGACGGCTATGAATTTTAGCCATGATCAATCGTTGTGATTTTTTCAGGATGATCAACGATCATGATCAAATCCCGACTTTCTCAAACTTATTCACACTAAACCGATTTGGGGTTTTGTATACCAGGATTTCACAACTTGTGAAGACAAGGGGTCTTTCCCTTTGGCTTCATGGGTGCTAAAACGCCGATTGGCAGCCATGTGTCCCTCCGATGGACATTCCAAGTAACTCCCATGGATCTTGGCATCTACGGTCCCGATTCCTTCGCTACTTGTGAAGGTTGAAAGGGGTCAAGGCATTAACACCTAGGTTCCTTCCTCCAATCTAACAGTCGTGACAGACCTTAGATCCTCTGAAAGGATCTCGTCCATGCATCTAGCAAATGAAAGGGTACTCTCTTTTGACATTTGAAACTCGTTATCCTTCCTGAGCTTCGTCGGATATGAAGGACTTGAGAGCTTTGCGCTCTTTCTCCTGGACTTGACTCTTAGAAGAGTCTTCAGCCCAACTATTGTGCTCCTTCATCAAGGGGTTATGGGGTTCTATTTGATCATAGAGAACCTGTGCATATCGGCACTACCTCTCATGAGCTTACAAACTTCGTCCTCCAAGGGACTCAGAACGACTAGGTGAGTAAACCATCGTACATGCAACTATGCCTAAGGTCGATGAGCTCACAGCTCGTGGCTCTAGCTTAAGACACTACAGAACTCAAGAATTTATAAGAACAAGTCATGTCTGAACCATATAATTACTTACTTTCCTAATTATACAACCAAGCAGAAATAGAAGGGATACAGTATATCCATTAAGCATTCATTAACATTCCTGAAAGCATGCACAATATAACCAATTCATAAACAATTACAGCTAAATTACACAAGGTAGGAAATCACATATCCATTACAGGTTGTTGCCAACCAACTGACTGTGGGTGTTCATCCTTCCACCTGACCATAGGCTCAGAGGCATTCATTCTTATCACTCTGGACACCCCCATGCCAAGCCATGATATCACCAGGGAATTCTCACAGTTCTCAAGGGTTCTCTCTCTCTGCTTCAGCTTCTGTTCGAGTCCTATTTTCTGCAACTTGGAGATTTCTCATTCGGTTGTGGCCTCGGCGAGGTTTCTCAGATGCTCTTCGGCATCAAGCTCGCAGCCTTCTATTCGTGATTTGCTGGAGATATTTTCACCTCTCCCTTGCGAGCTTTTTCCCTCATCTGGTGTCTCCCTTTTCCGTGTGTGTGTCCCTCTTACTTGGGAAGGTTTTTGCCGACCTATCTGGTTCCTTCTGTCAGAAGGAAGCTCAAGTCTGCAAGTCCCTATGGTACTTTGGATTGACAGCCCATGTTTCCATTCATGGGGGTGGTTGGTGATTCAACCATTGGTCCTTTCTTCATTGACTGATTTTCTTTCCTTGGGATTCAAAAGAGGCTTGTCATCCTTATCAAGGGAGATTTGGGGTTATTTGATGTATGAACCCTCTTGTATAGTTCTCACTTTCTTCCTCTAGTGATATCATGGCCAGTACTTTCAAGGCTTCACCCCCAGAGTCAGTTATTGGCAACTCAAACAATAATACATTTACATTTTCCTCATGCATTAGCATGGAAATTCCTATTTTATGATTAATTAAAAATTGGGGGAAACATGGTGTTACAATTCCCTCCCCCTTAAAGGAACATCGTCCTCGGTGTTCTTTCTCAAAAACACCTGTCATGCCTTTCTCATTCAGCCACTTTAGAAGTCTTGACCTTCATCCTTGGTCAGGTCCTCTTTCAGGATTTTAGTCTTCGTCATCTACCTTCAATAATTCTTGGACAACAAGCACATTAATCACAATTTCATGCGAAAACATCTTACTGTTGTTCAAAATTCAAAAGGAAAATTTCATAATCTTAGCATAATACTTTTTTGTACAGTTTGTGGATCTGTATCCACATGGTAGTTTTTTTATCCATGCTCATCACTTTCCTTGATGTATCCCTTGGGTGCATGACTCCAATTCAATAGTTCACAAGAGCTATCATGATTTCATCTTCCTTTCCAAGGTTTTTCCGCATGGGAAAACTACCCACTGTGTGCATGATCCCAATAGTTTACAAGAATTATTAAGGTCTCATCTTCCTTGCGGTCACTCGTCCTTCAGGCCTAGGCTCAAGCACCTCCTTCACTGCTATACAGTCCCTCGAGTGATCCATCTTGCCCTGCCAAGGTTTTCTCGCACAGGAAAATTCTAGAGACTCTATCGAGTCTTACAGTCGAGGCGTCCCTCAAACTTGCTCTGCCGAGGCATACCTCCGGCTTGTGTTACCTCAACACAATGTATGTCCGGGGATCATGACTTATCACGGGGTTCTCATGGCTCAATAGTAGCCATGTTCATCATTTTAAGTTGTGACAGCCTTCATCTATCCTTTCAGGACAAATCTTTTCTTCTCACCTGTATCACAAGTACACAAGGTTTGTGAGACATCATTATGAATTCTAACTTTCAGAATTCTATTGCAAATCTGTCACCTACATATTTCCTATTCCACAATTTGTTTTCATATTTGTTTCGCACAGGAACCAGATTCATAATTATGGGACTTTCCTTCCCATAACATTTTAGCTCAACAAGAAATCGGTCTTCCTTATGGGCTTACAGCATTGCCATATCCAAGACTCCTTCTTCCTATAATCATTCCTCAGCTAATCAAATTCTTAGTTCTCATGCACATACATTTTATTGCACCTTTACAACATCGTCACAACAATTTCAGAAGGGTGCATACTAACAATCAAATTCACTTTCCCAAAAGGAAATACCATTACTTGCAGTTTGGCTCAGCAGGCAATCGGTCTTTCCTATGGGCTTACCTTACTTTCATATCCATGACCCTCTTCTTCCTGCAATTCATTCTTCAATCAGCCAAACAAATTGTTAGATTTTCCATGTATATATATATATATATTCAAAACGTAATTCAACATTTCAAAGGGTTTTAACAAATGTTCCACTATCCATGGCCACATTCATACCCAATGCACTCTTGCATTTTTATTCAAGTTCGCCACACTTTATGACCGGTTCTTGGCCATGGGGTGTTGGAATTTAACCAACCTTTTCCTTGTATGGTTTATTCATTTTTCTTTTATTCTTACAACAAGACCATATTTCCTGCTATAGGTTGATCATGATCCCAAATCAGTACACATGAACTCAAAAGTTTCACATGAATGCCTTTACGCATTTCTTGATTGTCCATGCATTCATGACATATCATTTCATGAATTCTTCCAAGGGTTACAAACAGTGTTTACTACCAGAGGTTCATACCTCCATCATTCGAGTTCTCCTTCCTGAGTCATACCTTACTTGGGTATCCAAGGCATACCACTGCCTTTCAAAATTCATGCATAACACTAAGACAGTAAAATATTTCAGAAGGGGTTCCTACCAAATCCCTTCATACCTTGTTCCACACAGGCACGAATATCTTATACCGGTTCTTGGCTGCTAGCACTCTCTCTCTGATATTATCCCATCAATGGTGCTCCATGGGGACTTTTAAAGTCCCTTCAATAATCATTCCACAAGAACCTTCTCATAGTCATTCATTGATTGAGGTTGCTCATTATTGGCAACTGTCTTTCCCAACAGTTCCAATCTTATTTCTTTCTACACATGACATACACCATAAGCACATTATTTGTCATGTAAATTAAAATGCAATTACCATAGCATTAAATTAATAAAATATTTTAAGACATGTCTCAACATATATGTATGTACTTCATCACATTGTCCTTAATGTTTTCATGAGTGCAACACAACAGTTCTCAATCATTTTCACAGTATTATGACCATCATTACTATGGTGTCAAAACATTTTCGTTCATCAATGTACTAGCTTTCTCATCCCTTAGAAAACATAATGTACAGCAAGGAAAGGATTGAGGGCTCTCCCCTTATTCAAATTCTTTCTACATCACCTGGGGATTTTCAGCCCAGTCGAGTTATCTCTAAGATCTCCCTGCCTTTCCTTAATCACAGCTTCAACCAAGCCTTATCAGTTAAGCGTACTCATTTATTCTTTTAATCATACTTAGGGGATTTACCTGCCTCTTACCAACTATATTGGTTTCCGCAACTGCTCTTTTTCTGAGCAACCTTGGTTAGGCCTCACCCTAACCCTTTTTGGGATAACACAGGATGCTTTAATAGCAACTCTTTGCTCATAATGAATCATGAACATGTTCATCCTATACACTTCCATTCAGTTATCCGAATGATCCATATTTAGTTGTTAGTCTTCTTATTAATTACATGATTCTTTCAAAATGAAATCCATGATTCTTATATATGGACAGGCCTTGCAGCCCATTGTCCAACCTTCAAAAATTATCAGGGTTGTGACTCTATTCTTCTGACAAAGTCCTTACACGGTTCCTCCACCAGGAACTCATTAAGCATGCAACTCCCTTGTTGCATATCCATCACTATTTGTGATGGCCTCAGCCTTGAGTTAGTTTTATCTTTTTACTAAATATTCCCCTTAAGGAATATAAACATGCATCTTTACTGTTAAGATCAATCAATTCAGATTCATTCCCCTTAAGGAATATAATCATGCATATTTGACTCTTGTTATGACAAGAGAGCTTCTTTGTTCATTTACCCTTTCATCTAATTATATTGGTACTTCCTGAGGAAATGGAATACATTCCCCTCGGGCTATTATTTGGAACAGAACTTTCATGACTCCCCAGAATGGAGTCAGCTATGCCTCCATAGTATTCATTCAATCTGGTCAAGAGCAATACTTGCTTCATGTTTCACTCATCAGGGCAATCATATTGGGCCTCTAGTATACCCATATTCTTACATCATACGTGTGCATTATTTGCATGTTTCATATCATTCATACCTTACTGGTATTAACATCAGGCTTCCTATTATGAAGCTTCACACTGCATTCAACTCATGTGTATTCATCATACCAGCTCACGCCTTCTCCTCATGTGACCACCGACGGTGACCACGATCCGAACAAAAAGGCACTTTGCGTTTCGCAATTTCGAGATTCATGTTGCAAGGAACTCTGGTTTTTCGATCCCTGAAATCTAAAAACCCAAAAGACTGAATCTAAGGCTTTCTCAGCTCTTTTATTCACATGACCCTTCCCTCAGAACCTGGGGTTGACTCCCAGACACGCGACGAGATCCCGTGTTTAAACGAATTCGTGGACAATGCTCCACCATTTCCCAAAATTTATGATCCATGAGGGTCTGGAAACCTGGATCCCATGGTCCAGATCTCTCTGGCAATCAATGGTCCTGATCAAATCTCAGCTTTCCACCTTTCAGGATTTTGGCATATTCTTCACCCCTTAACTCACAATTTCGAATCCCCGAAATGTGTATGCATCAGATCAACGATCCACCACCTATCTCGATCCAACGGCTCAAGTTGGATGTCGGGATTTCATGAAATGTGAGTCCTCAAAACTCTTCCTGTTGACTTCTAAACCTCTGACTCCTGAAGATCCAATTACACCGGATCTACAGTTCATTTCATCCACTAACCAACGGCCTTGATTGAATCGATGATTTACCTGGCGCAACTTTGGAAGGTCTATGCTTCTATTTTCCCAATAGATGAAACCTCGAAGCTCTATATCAATGGATCTCATTGATTCCAATCTAACGGATACTATTCCTCCTAATATTGTGAGTGATGAGAGGTTATCATCCTTATCTTTTCTGTTCATCTACTAGATCTAACAATTCACGGAATTTCGGTATTCCTCCCTCTGAGAATTCCACCGTTCGTTCAGATTTTCAATAACTTCTAGCCACGAAATTGGCATCAACTCTTCTAGAATCATCCTCTGTGTTCAACCTCCAGAGCTTTCAAAATTTAACACAAGCTTGTTTCTATATTCACTCCATGTGCTCTATATGCACACTCGGTATACGAAATTTCCCGCTATCTCTTCTGAGCGTTTAAGTTACTTACAAGACTAATCTCATATTCATAACTCATACGGATGTTACCCTCTCCTTATGGAAACAACCAATAAGGGTCACTCTTGGGAATTAGCATCAGTCCCAAAGGACTCCTCTTAATCTTGTTTAAACAGATTATCCTTGTTGTCGATCCTAACCATTATAGGTCAGGTAATCTGACCCTACATATTTTCATCAGTCCTCTCAACCATGAGGAGTTACATGCTTAGGGTTTAGTCTTTTAATAATGCAGTAATTTATAACTTTCTAAGGACCCTACCAGCCCTTACCAAATTTCCCAAATCATGAAGGAGTTCTTCATTTGGATATTAATTCTTACCTAACTAGCCATCTCAATTGCAAGAGACTCTACCTACTTTAGTAGGTAGCCATCGTCACACTATAACATAACAACTCAGTTCCTGTCCCTTGTCTGGCTCGTGCAACTTCATAGCACAATTTATTCCACCTCTGTTATTCACACTCAGGTCTTATCAGTAATACTGATCAGTGCATTCCTACTCCTATAAGAGTAGTTACCATCTTAACAGAGGGGTTAAAGAAATTCCCAATTTACAGTTTCATTCTGCGGTCCTTCTTCTTAGATATAAAATGCAGATAACAATATTTCTTTATGCGGCTCGTACATGATCCCAAGCAGGCCTAGTGTTGTCACCATGCTTAAGGCACTACAGAACTCAATAATTTATGAGAACAAGTCATGTCTAAACCATATAATTCCTTACTTGCCTAATTATACAACCAAGCAGAAATAGAAGGGATACAGTATATCCATTAAGCATTCATTCACATTCCTGAAAGCATGCACAGTATAACCAATTCATACACAATTACAGCTAAATTACACAAGGTAGGAAATCACTTATCCATTATAGTTTGCTACTAACCAACTGACCATGGGTGTTTGTCCTTCCACTCGACCATAGGCTCAGAGGCATTCATTCTTAGCACTCTGGCCACCCCCATGCCAAGACATGATATCGCCAGGGAATTCTCACAGTTCTCGAGGGTTCTCTCTCTCTATTTCAGCTTCTGTTCAAGTCCTATTTTCTTCAACTCGGAGCTTTCTCACTCGGTTGTGGCCTCGGTGAGGTTTCTCAAATGCTCTTTAGCATCAAGCTTGCGGCCTTTTGTTCATGATTCTCTAGAGAGCTTCGCACCTCTCCCTTGCAAGCTTACACCCTCATCTGGTGTCTCCCTTTTCCGTGTGTGTGTCCCTCTTACTTGGGAAGGTTTTTGCCAACCTATCCAGTTCCTTCTGTCAGAAGGAAGCTCAGGTCTACAAGTCCCTGTGGTACTTCGGACTGACACCCCATGTTTCCATTCATGGGGGTGGTTGGTGATTCAACCACTGATACTTTCTTCATTGACTTATTTTCTTTCCTTGGGATTTGAAGGAGGCTTGTCATCCTTATCAAGGGAGATTTGGGGTTATTTGATATATGAACCCTCTTGTATAGTTCTCAATTTCTTCCTCTAGTGATATCATGGCCAATACTTTCAAGCCTTCACCCCCACAGTCAGTTATTGGCAACTCAAACAATGATACATTTACATTTTCCTCGTGCATTAGCATGGAAATTCCTATTTTATGATTAATTACAAATTGGGGGAAACAGGGTGTTACAGGTCAGGTCTCTCTTTGTACAAAGAAAGTTGGGTGAGAGAAGAGGTAATTGGATGACCACCTTATAAGAATATGGCTTGGAATTTAAACCAACAAATTTTATCAAAGTTCAAGGTCTTTGTAAGTTAGCAATTGGGATCATAGATATTGAAACTCAAGAAGAAGACGGATGGCAAGGGGAGCCAACCATCTACACACAAGTTTTGTAAGTTCCATCTATTGAGAATTCTTGTTACAGTGATCTCAAGTACTACCTTCAGCATGGTACAGAACTGTACAATCTCAATGCTAAGCAAAAGAGAGTTCTAAGGATGAAATCAACACAATATTAGTTGGTCCATGGCATCCCATTCAGAAAAAATTATGATGGAGTCCTACTACGTTGTCTTGAAAATTTGGATGTTGATAAAGTCTTTAAAGACCTACACGATGGACTAGCTGGAAGCCATTTCTCAGGAGACACAACAACTCATAAGATATTAAGAGTCAATTACTATTGGCCTACACTATTCAAAGATTTTCATGCTTATTCCCACAGCTGTGACACATGCCAAAAATCAGTTGGAAGAGAGAGAATATATTTTTTATGCTTCATCTTGTTCTTGTTGAAGAACCCTTTAAACAATGGGGGATAAACATTATCAGTGAGATTAACCCTCATTCATCCAAGAAGCATAGGTATATCCTAACCACTACTGATTATTTTACAAGCTGGACTTAATCAATACCACTAACCAAAGTGAATGATGAAGTGGTAATTAATTTTCTTGAGCAGCATATCATAACCAAGTTTGGGATTCCTAACTCTCTTGTCTTCAATAATGCAACATATTTTCCGTCGCTTAAATTGACTAAGTTTGATTTGGAAAAAGGGATCACCTTGAAATATGTAGCAAACTATTACACTCAAGGTAATGGATTGATTGAATCTACAAACAAAAATATAATATGTATTCTAAAACGAATTGTAGTTGAACAATAGAGAAATTGGCATAACATGCTACCCAATTCCATTTGGGATGATCATGTCAACCCTCGAGGATTCTATAGGGAATTCTCCTTATTTCGTTGTCTACATGAAAGAAGTTATTTTACCTTCAAATATTGACCTTCCTTCCAAGAAACTTACCCAACAGTCTCGCGGGAGAGAATGTCATGTCATCCAATGATGCATTGATACTTTTCTTAACTTAGAAGAGAATCGTGCCAAAGCGAAAAACAAGTTTAAACCCCACCAAAATACCATTAAGCATTGGTTTGATAAGAAGTGTGCTAGTGATAAAGGCTTTCAAGTTGGTGATTTGGTTCTCAAATGGGACAAGTTGCATGAAGATAAAGGAAACCATTCAAAATTTCACCAGTTATGGCTTGGCCCTTTTGTGATCAAAGAAAAAATTGGCCAAGGAATCTATTGTTTGTAGAATCTTGAAGGGGATGCAGATCTCATCCCCATTAATGTCCAAATCATGAAACACTACATCAACTAGAACTTGAGGCAGCACCTACCTTATGTATATAAATATTTTTGTTTTGTTTTGGTTAACTGATCAATTTTTCTTTGATTTTACATATTTCTTACTTTTGATGTTATGCTTAGCATTTTTTTGTTTGTTTGTTCTTTATTTGGTTTGTATTTTTATTTCTTGAAAATAGTCACTTGGAATTTCTCAAAGTTTTGATGACTTGGACTTGGATATCCCTTGAAGTGTAACACATCTTGTATCAAAATCTTGGGAATATGTAGCTTGGATTCTAGACATAACTTCATCCCTAGCTATGTAACACAACCATGCATAACTTCAAGTAATATCCAGTAGTAGAACATAGTTTACTAGTATACAAGAATTGTATTCTTAAAATGTAACAAAAAAGGAGCCAAGAGTCATGTTTAAAGAACATATATTTTGTGTGTTCATCTAAACTAAGGATATATGGTTCCATAAAATCATTTGTAGTAACCCAAGAACATTAATCAGGGAGTTCACTCATCTATAATCGAGCTGGAAAATCTCACTTTCACAGGTTTCATCCCTCATTCCTTTAAAGCAAGACTTGAATCCCCCCCATCCACCTTTCTTTGAATATAAGAGCATCAAATTATCAAAGGTAAAGGATTGGGGAAAGGAATTCCAGATCATGTGGGACATGCAAGTATCTCCCTCAAGGATATGGGCACTCACTGGTAGCAGACAAAATCTTGTCACACTAGGGTGACTCCACTGGGGCTATGGACGCTCACTGGCAGTGGAACAACACTAGGTAAATGCATTAGCAACTTGTATTTTCAGCATTCTTGATGCTCCAACTCATTTTTTTACTCCTCATTCCTTTCTATAACTATATCCATTTTGAAAAGGGTTATTGCATAATATTCAATTTAATCTAGGCATGGTTCTGACTTCTTCTTTGTATCACACAAACTTTGTCTCATCAAAATATACATTTTGAGAAACTATAGGACCTATTATTTCTCTCTTGGGTTATGCATTGTCATGCTCTCATACCCTCATAATTTCATCTTTGGATACCACTCTGCAGAGATTCATAGCTTCGCCCATTGTGTCACCATTTGTTGTTCTAAGAACTAACAACCCTCCTTTGTCTTGTTTTTTTTCTTCAAAATCCCCTCCAAGAAAATGGATCCCCTTTGCTCTTTTCTATAAAACTCCTTAGCTTGAATTTTTTCCTTAATGACAATATTTGATTACCCCTTTCTCTAAAACATCCACTTTAAATTTGCTTGTTTTGGTTGGAATTCCATTTTTTATTCTTGGTACTTGGGAAAATTTTGAAGAAAATTTTTGGTCATCGGATGAGTTAGTATAAACTCCTCGGTTGTTCACTAGAGGAGTTCCCTCCAATTGCTTCGATGACCACTGGAGCACTTCCCTTAAATATTGTCAAAAAAATAAGTTACCAACCACGATATTTCATGCAAACTCCTTCGGTTTGACCGGAGGAGTTCCTACAAAATCCTCTAGTCAAACCAGAGGAATTCCCTTGTTCTCTCTCGATGCACTCTGTGCAACTTTATACAAACTCTCTCGGTTTGACCGGAGGATTTTTCATAAACTCCTCTGGTCAAACTGGAAGATTTCATGTCTTCTCCTTCATTCCCACCGAAACACTTCATATCAATCCCTTTGTTATACACCGAAGACTTTCCCATGAAGTCCTCCAGTGTATACTGAAGGGTTTCCCACTAACAACTCCGATGGGAACATTCCCTCCCAGTCGGTCACCTTTATGGCACATTATGGCTATAAAAGGGTGTTTCCCCCTGAACATAAACCATAGTTATTTTTTCTCCTGAAGAATAGGAGCGTCGAGTGTCGATTGTTCAAGAGATCAAGTAATGGCCATGCAAAAGTTGATATCCCTTGGCCTACCACCGTTTCCCACGTGGTCATTTTTCCATGTATTCCCTAATCATCATAGCCATCTCTCAAATTTTAAGGTTAGGGTTTGATTGTTATCCGAAGTGTTTTAAAATGTTTTAGTCACTCATCCCTTATAAGACTGTAGCCCTATCATTGTTCCACTCTAAGTGCCTATACCTCTTCCTCCATGGCATTTTTTCTATACCCTAGTCTCTCAACGACAACCTCTTATTCAACCCCTCCTCACTATTATCCTCGTCCAATCCCTACCACACCGACCTTAGTGTAACCCATAACCGCTACCAATTATCGATCCAACACAAATCAAGCCATTGGTCTCCCTCCATAAGGGATAATCCTTCTACAAATAAAAACTCCATAGTTGTAAGGATTGAGCCACTAGAACACAAACACCATAGTCGTCCAAACACTGTCCATTGATTCCTTTCACTATTGTCCTCCAAAATCATATGAGTTGAAATAAACCAAGTTCAAACCTCAACCTTTTCCCTCTCGAGCCTCCACTACTCGAACTTTGAAAATTGAACGAATATATTACTCTCAGGACTTAGCTTTACAAAAAAATCTTTGAAAATGGAGAGTTGAGCATGAAATGCTCCGTCCCAACCAAATTTCTTCACACTATCTCCCCCAATCCCTTCAGAGACTTTTGAAAAGACTCCTCTGGTTTCGTCAGAGGAGTTAACACAAACCTTGTTGATTATCCTTTGAAGATTTGATTTTAAATCTTTTAGTTCACCGTAATACTTGATGTAATATTTTTTGGTGGAAACCGACATAATTGAAACAATATTCTCTGGTTTCATAAAGAAATAGATGTCGATCGGTAGACTTAACATAGATGGATCCAACCTAGTTGGAGACTTTGTTACGGACTCATTTGGACCATTCAGGGATCTTGGCACGAATCACTTTGGTATTCACTGGAGGATTTAGCATAAACTTCACCAGTTCATTCAAGGGACATCGCACAAAATTTCTCAGTGTACACTCATTATCACCGACATACTTTGCACAAGTGCCTCCGACGTGCCCAGAGTCTTCCACATGATCTTGTCCAATGAACACCAAAGCCTCTCACACAAACTTCTCTGATGTACAAAATAACTCGTCGGCACACTTAATATAAACTTCTTCGATGTGCATCAAAGAAGTTCATAGAAACAACTCTGGTTTCAAACCTTTCAACCTTTTTCCAATATAAATTTCATTATTAGTATGGTTTTTTCCCTTTTCATTTCACTAAGACTTAGATGTCCACGATGCCTACTATCACACTATCATCTTTTGATGACGTATTCCACCTTACATTAGCTCAAGTGAATCCTTGGGTACTTCACTATTGGTTACTTCAATAGGCTTATTTTCATGCACATATCTGACCATTATTATTTTATCGCTTAATTTTTGTCTTTGGATTAATTTTGTATGTTCTTGGTAGATTTATATATGTCTCCAAGGAAGAATGAAACTAGAAAATATCCTGCCACATAGGCCTCTGGAAGTGGCTTCCAACACGAAGAGCCATATGCTTCCAAATTCTCACTATCATATATTTCCCTTATTCACTATTATGCAGACGAAGGATCAAGTTTCAACTGAACTGACATTTTTTCAACCAACTTAATAGAAGCCATCACATCAATTGTGGTATCACGACATGAGAAGTTTTTGAACTTTCACATGTCCTCATACCTCATGGATATAATGTGTGTTGCACACCAATACTCGAATATGGGTTGGGCATGGATGCGAATAGACCTAGTCATACAAAAATATTGCAAGGTATTGTGGGAGCTCAAATATAGGATAAAATATCCTAAGATCTTTGAGAACTTCCTAGCCCCATTGTACAAGTTCATCTTCTTCTCACAAACCCCATCTATGACTGACAAAGCATTGTTCGTAATCAAGAGGATAGAAGATTGGTACCTGATGGAGCATGGCACATACATTAGGATATACGAGGTCATGAAAGTACCACATATACTACCATGATTTGTCCCAAACAAATTAGTGCTCTGGGAGGAAACCTATCAGACAGTAATCAACGGAGTCGGGGGAATACTCTATAGGCATAAGAAAGCTATACAGCCCAACTCCCATTATGGATTGGAACTTACTCATTCAACAACACCAAGTAGGCCCAAGATGAAGTGGATACACTGCTCTCATACCACTTCGGGGAAGAGAGGTTCAGGAGGAACGACCCAAAGAAAATATTCAAGGAACACTTTAATAAAGATTGGTGTGTCGTTGGAATATACTTCAGAAGTTTGGGAGGATGAATAGGTCCATTGTGGAGCCATAAACTGCGACGAAGTAATTACAAAAATATAAGGAAAACCTATTGGAAGGATTGTCGATGAAGAAAAGTCACAAGAAGAAGCCAAGAAAAAAGAGGCAAAAGAGGTAGCAGCAAATACATCTGTTGCAACTACATTGGTGCAATTAGGATCAGTCGAAGAAGAAGAACCAATAACAGACAAAAAGAGGAGAAAGAAAGAAAAGACTCACAAGAAAAAATAATATGCAGCAGAACAGAAAAGGAAAACTGATGAAACTAAAGCTAAGGCTAAGGTTGATGTAGTAGTAGCCAAAGAATAGGTTGAACAGAAGGCTACAGCGAAAAGAGACATAGTAGAAGCAGTAGCCAAAGCATACGCTGAACAAAATGAAAAAAAGGAATCTGTAGACAAAGCAACTCAATAAGAACAACCCAAGAAGGACAAAGAGGTTAGGAACAATGAGACGTCTTCGATGGACATCGATCTTATGAATATATTCATAAGCATCACCAACAATCACGCTCAATTTTATGGGATAGATCTAGTATTATGCACCCAATTCAAAGAAAATGAAGTGCCCAACCTAAAAAATTTCACATACGACAATGTTTTGGGCCGAATTGTGCAAGAGTAAGTGAAATAAGTGTCAGTTATAGGGGGGAGCCCAATTTCAATTCTCACATAAACCCCCATAATAGGAAATTCCAGTGAAGATCCAGTCACCATAGCTTCTACTGGCTCCACCTTCATGAATACAACATAAGATAACGTACGGAATTTGTGTCGCCAAAATCTAGAGAAGGAGATAAGGATCAGGGAGCTAGAAGAACAAATCCAGCGGGTAAAGATAAATGAGAGAATCTTGTAAAGCTTCAAGGCTAGTGCAAAGAAGGCCAGAACAAAACTAGAAGAAGCGATCATTGACATGTATTCCCACCTACACTTATTTCAGCAAACAGTTGCCACCAGCATTGATCATCATAGAAAATTACATGTCAATAATACACATTTCAACACTATCTGAGAGGGTATGGACGATTTAGACAAATGGATTGTAGAGAATCCCGATGCACCAATTGAGCTCCTTTCCCTTCGAGCATGGAAAGAAAGACAAATTTATATTCATTGGAGCAATGTTAGTAAGCTAGACAAAGGGAAGACAGGAATACAACTAGATCGATGGTGATATGTTCATGACTGCACAAAGCGGCACAAGAATTGATCAAAAGGTGTCGACTCCCCCCATTAGAAGATCTTGGAAAAAATATCACAACCGAAGAACTAGTCGATAAAATACAGAGTAGCACAAGACATAGGAAATAAATCATTGAGTCAGCCACCAAAGTAACGATGGACTTAATCGATCAGCATCTCATACAACCAACCAAAGTCCATACTATTATTCAAGAATTCATGGCTACATTATCAAAGGATAATTAGACCCTTAAAGACAACACATCCATGTATGTAGTTTCCCTCAAGGAATTGGGCGCATACCATAGATTCATGTCTTTGTACAATCAATTGGAGATATGGACATCATACATCAAGGACAAGATTCTATAAATAAGAAAAAATAGAAATTCGAAATTTTGGTTAATTGTATTCCATTTTGTTTTTTTCCAACCACTTTCATCTTTGTCCTTTTCCTTGCATGTGTCACAAATCTAGTAAAATAAGTTGAAAGGTTTATTTTTGTAACATTTTCTTGATGAATGCAATAATTCACTTTCAGGAGATAGGAATAATTGTATAAATAAGGGAAGAGACCCATTTTTATGGGGCTCTTCAAGCTTTGTAAAAACTCACGAACCATTTCAAGAGAAAATACTCAGTTAACTAATATTGAGAAGCCTTCAGGGCCAACTTTTGGTAGATAGAAGGACTTATTTGTATTTTTGTTTGATGTGAACTATTTCCAGCATAATGTTTTACTCACATGGATTGTAAAGACATGCTTTGCTTATATAATTTTCTGGTGCAATCTATGTTACTCTTACAGTTTTGTTATTATTTCTTATTCTTAATGTCCCGAGCACATGAGTTGTTGATGTATACATAAATATAATTTAGAATTTTATGATTATATATTTGTATTCATGTGTTTCTAACTGTGCGCCTTCATGACAACTATTTGATTGGGGTATTTGCATAGTTTAGTTTCATTAAAACTCATTCAGTTTCGATAGTTTTTTCTTAGCCAGGATAGGATAGATTAGAAGTAGATTATATTTTATTTATGTATTTATGTAGTCTTCATATACATACTTCACTTGCATAACCATCCATCTTTCACCCTCATAACTAGTAATGGAAACTAGTCCAGAATCTGGATGGGTCTCCTAAGTTAAACGGTGCATAGTCTAATTGGGAGTGTGTACTAAGGAGAGCCCCTTATTGTTGTTGGGAATTTCTACCCCTTCAACATGATGAAAAGTGTAGGTCAATAATAACCTATCCTCGAGAGTTTATGTGTTGTGGTTTGGGAAACAAAATGGCCACCACAAAATCCTAAATGGAATTACTTAACTAACTTTTTGGCTTCATCTTTGCTAACGCATCTAAGTATTATTCCACCAAGGTTTATCCAATCAAGGCCATTCTACGTCAAACAAAATATCAAGGATTTCAACCTCAATGCTCGTATGTTATGATCAAATAAGTGGCTATGACATGATAGGTTCTTCAATAATAAACAATGTTTGAATACCACTCATAATTTTCTAACTCATTCAAAACAACATTCACTTGGTCAGTCTCTCCTAGATCCAAATCCTTCTCATTTCCCTTAATTAACATCTTAGTGAAACTTTTCCCTTTGATTATTTTAGTAGGTTTAATGTCAAGTTCATACTATTGAATCTTTGATACCCATTTTCCCCTAGTCCCAAGGCAATCTTCTTGAGTTACCAAATCTTTAACAACTAGGTATGGGACATAGGATATAATTTTGTTATACATGGAATAACTTATAAAATGTTTCAATGACTGAACTAGGGCATAAGATTATTTTTCATCAATGGTGTACTTCAATTTAACATCTCTAGGGGTCTTACTCATGAAGGAAATAGGTTCATTACTATCTTTTTTCTTTTGTAAAAGCACACCAACAATAGTATCTTCAAATGCAAATGAGAAAATGATGAAGTCTCGGGAATAATTAGGGATAACAAGGACCGGTGGTGTTGTGATCATTCATTGGTTTCTTTGATATATTTCAAGGATTTCTTACTACATTAATCCCATTTGAATAAATCATCTTTCTTTAACAAATCATTCATTGGTTTCACTATTTTGGCAAAATTTGGAACACGTCTTCGTATAAAGTTAATCTTATTGAAAAATCATTGTAATGAATTTTTACTATCTTGGAAAGGGATTTTATTTATGTATTTGACTCATGTCGGGTCAATACAAATACCATATTTAGAAACAATGTGTCCCAACAATTTCCTTTGATCTATACCAAACTTTGACTTATTGGGATTGGGATAGATTTCATATTTCCTACAATGTTCAAATAATTTTCTTAGATGATGGACACGTGTTCATTTCTTTCCTTGGACACAATAGTTAGATCATCTTGGTATGTCTCAATTATTTTTCCTATCAAGTCTCATAAACCAAAGACCATTTCCCTTTCAAAAGTTGACCCAACATTGAAAATACCAAAAGGCATCTTAAATATTTGAAATCTCCCCATGGGGTGGTAAAATCTATCTTAAGTTGGTCTTATTATTTAACCAAAGCTTTGTTGTATCCTAAGAAACCACCCAACATAAATAGCATTCCATCCCCAATGTCACTTTGCAAAACAAATTCCATGTTTGGAAGAGGATAATTATATTTAATGCATGATTGATTCAAGTTCTAAAATCAACACATTATCATATATCACCATTCTTATTTCAAACTAACACAAGGTTGGCTACCCAAGAGAAATGTCTAATGGGGGATATGATATTAACATCAACCATATTTTGTATCTCCTTTTGGATTAAGGGATGATAACTTAGGATTGATGTTTCATTGCTTATGTCTAAAAGGTTGTGCCCCTTCCTTTAGAGGAATGGTGCGTTGGATAATATCCCCTTTATGAGCCTTCAAATCATCATATGACCAAGAAAAAAATTCCTTATATTCATGAATGAGTTGTATGATATCTTTTATTTCATCAATTCCTATCTTGATCATCCTAGGTTTATTTTATGAACCAATATTAACCTCGATGATATCTTCATATTCATATCATTTCTATTGATATTTATTTCTAGGGGGTATGTTCCTTTATGTATTGAATTGTTTGGCAAGTCCTCAATCTCCAACTCTTGATTTTCAATTTGAAAATTTATTTGGTTCTTTGAAAATTCTTTAAGACTATGCAAAAAATAGAGTATTTTAGCATTATCGTTGAAGACTTTCCAATGTTGAAGGTTATTAGGGATGGATGGTCTAAATATTACTTCCATCTTACATTCTACAGAGAAAAACTAAAGACATGGATATAAATTGGATTCTCCCATGGCCAAGGCATAAGCAAGGCCATTTATTTCTCTTGGAAATGATTTAATTTCAAATGCATCAAAGATTTTTATGTTGTCTAATACGGCATTCCCATATCTTCTCAGTCTTTCATTATTAGTATTAAAAACCCTTTTATTTGAGAGACAATAAGGTTAGAATCCCCAATCACCTTCAAACATGTAATCTTCATATCTAGGGTTAGATCTAATCCCAAGTATAAGGATTCATATTCAACAATGTTTTTAGTACAATTACACTCAAGCCTATAAGGGAAAAATGTGGTAACAAATCTATGGGATATTAGAACAATCCTAGTGCCAACTTCTATATTAGAATGGGAACCATCAAAATACATAGTCCAAATTCCATCATGAACCTCTTCCCTTTCTAGCACTACAAAAATTTCAAGAACATACAAGTTACAAATACCTTCATCCGTACATACTAACTCATTCATAGGGTGTTTTTTATCTTCAACATGGTATCTTATAGTTGGTTTCCTAAAAGGGTGAAAAAAGTTCCATCAGTGGTGGGGATAGTTGATTAAGATAAGTTTATTTGGATACTACCCCCAAAAGTTGTGGCACATTTCCTAGATAATAACATCCCCCAAGCATCAAGTACATATATAATGACAACATCTATTAGGATGGATACATCAAGGTATGTAGATAAACTAACCTTTAAATCCTTAATTAAGTTGCAAACATTGATTGCTTTTGATTCAATACCACAAACACTTTTGTATGGCCTTGTGGTTTTCAACCCTAATTCATTCATGATATTTAAAGACATCACATTGGTGGAATCCCTAGATTCTAACATACAATTATGTAGAAATAGGTCATTCATTAACAAGGTGATGAAGAAAGGTGCATGCCCTCCACTATGTCTATCACCATTCATAGTTTATAACACAACAAGAGGGTCCTCGGGTTCTTTCTCATACTTAAGAATCTTCTTACTTTTTCCATTTGTGAGGGAATCTTAATAAATTAAATAAGAGGAACAAAAATAATAACTTTTTCCAAAACATTCATCACATCAACATTCAGTTGTAAATTATCATTCTTGTGTGATTTTGATGGTTGGTATCCAAAGGTGAAGGGTGCCACTCCCTTGGAA
>JASDQU010374933.1:14918-27976 GCA_032191745.1 Picea mariana | reverse complement strand
ATGCAGCAGAATAGAGAAATCAACCATAAATTATAGAAGTAACATGGCACACCCTATAGAGAACAAATCTAGGAGTTATTCCCTAGTAAAATTTTAAAGAGTGAGTTGAAATCAGAATTAGGAAGATCATTGAAGAGTAATTGGCACTGTGGAACAACTATGCTCGAAAATAGATATTTGGCTCTGAGGGTATTTGTTATATTATCAATGAAAAAGGGATCATTGGGTCCAGATGAAAAACCGAGTTCCGCAATGCAAAATGTATTGGATTCCATTGTTGAATTTATGGATAAAATGGTTTCCTCCAACATAAGCTCTACAATTTCTAATATGCTCTTCTTCAATGTCCACAAGCTAAAACCAACGTGTGTTGGACACTGGGACTATCCTCTAATAATGATATGTGTTGAATGTATACATTAACAGGAGCCATAGAATCAGTTTATTTGGGGTTGCAAAGATACGAGAAAGATTTCTACTCACACTCCCTATCTCAAACTAAGTTAGAATAAGAAGTTGGGTTGAAATAGGAGTTAAATCTGATCCCCAACCAATATCGTTCCCTCAATGCATTAACCCTTTAAGTGTGATCTTATGAAATGTGAGGTTGACAAACAAACCACTAGCAATAAATACTAGAAATAAAGCCTACAAGATCATCACCTTCAAGGTCATCTTAGCAACCAATTTCAACCCTTCTCTGTGAGCCAAGACAGTTTCAACCCTTCTTCATGAGTGCCTTGGAGAGGATGTTAGGTGATAAATTGGTTTTGAAAGAGTTACAGCTAATTTCAACCCTTCATTGTGAGCCAAACCAATTTCAAACCTTCATCGTGAGCACCTTGGCGAGGATGCTAGGTGATAATCCAATTTTGAAAGAGGTGCATGCTATAATAATAAAAACATGCCAGGATGATCCAGGTGGATATCGGTGGCCACCCACTTTTTCCAACTGGCTCAAAACAATTTTCTGGCAATTTTTGCAATCTACTATTTTTAGTATTTTTTAACTTTTGGGGCTAGTTTGGGGGCCTAAAGGACGCTTTTTCATGATTAGAAACATCAATGATATCCAAAGGCTCTTATTGAGCCCCCTAAATGAATCTTCTCTTCAATACCTTTCCAACAAGCTATCATGCACCCTAAACGAAGATCGTCTGCAAATGTTGCAACCTCGGGAAGTTAATGTACTAACTTACCCCAGCGGGGCCCACATCAATTTTGGAGCTTCATCTTCTAGGGTTAGGTTTTTGGATGTCTAGGGTTTTGGAATTTGTCCTTATTGTAAAACTTCCTTCAGAGCCTCATTGTACTCACCTTCTTGCGAATGAGCATAGTCGTCACATCTCTTCTCAGAGATAAGCTTCCACCATTCTAGCAAACTTGTTTGCAGCTTGCATTTTACAGTTTTCAACATATTTCTTATTTAATAGAAGTTAAGTTTTAATGTATCTTTGTTATTGTTCACCTTTTCTTTGTGTTAACATTATAAATCTGTGGTTTCATTTTGTTCCGCTCATAAATATGGATCAGTGGTATCAGAGCGGTCTACTCCTTGTCATTTTTTAATGCATGTCCCCGACGTGGTCAAGGTATAGAGAGTTGGGTCTCAAGATTTTTTCTCTTCAGGAAAAATGCTCTCGCATGCCCAACAAACCGCCCATGGTGGGTGAAAAGAAAGATGATGGGATAGGAGATCCTTTCAAAATGTTTCTTGAGGAAGCCCTTGAGTGACAGTGGAATGAGATGATGGATGACTTCGCACAAATCCTTCGACGACTGTTGACAAGCGACGCATCCACCTCAAGTGGAAGTGCCACCCCTTCAAGGTACAAATCAATTTTGATATTCCCATATTTTAAGGTCAAATAGATGTGGATGCCATAGATAAATGGTTAAACCTTATAGAAGGATATTTTTCTTTCCACAACTTTTCCAATAGATAAAGATTATATTTGTGCTCCTCAAGGCCAACCCCCATGTCAAATATTGGTGGGAGACTTTCTATGATCAAAATGAAACAAAAGGATCCACATTATTTGGAGTTGCACCCTCTTGGGATTTCTTTAGGGATGTTATTAAGGAACAATACTACCCTGTTGGAAGTTATGATGACTTGTATACAAGATGGACCACACTACGGCATGAAAGAGACCAAACAATCCCAGATTTCACCAATGTATTCCATACCTTGTGGACCAAGTTGGGTATCAAATATTTTGAGCGACATCTCGTGCTCCAGTACCATGGTGGTATGCATAGATACATCTATAAATAAATGGAGTTTTTGGACATCTCATCCTTGGGTGCGGCCTATCGACATGCCGTCAAAATCGAGCAGAAGCTTAAAGAAAAGATGTGGCAGATTGGGTTTGGGAACCCCTCACAACAGAAGAAAGGAAAGGGAAGCCCTAACCTACATAACAAAGGATAGAGAAAATATGGGAAACCTCATGATAACTAGTCCAAGTCGCAATTAAATAAGGAAAATGGGAAGACAAAGAAAGATACCTGGAAGTGGTGTGACTTCCATAAGAGCCTCTAGCATAACACTATTGATTACCAGTCAAAGAAGTCATTAGTGGCTAAAGTAAAATCTTATGAATTAGATGTGGGTTCTGACTCTAATTCAGAACTAGAGAAGGGGAGATGGATCATTGACACGGAACCCAGTGCCACCATTGCTACCACCAAGATCCATCCCGATGAACCTGATGAGATAGAGGAAGGTGAGAACCTCTTTCATTCATAGATGAGGGTGAAAGGCACTACACTACACTTCATCATTTATAGCGATAGCCAAAAGAACCTCATCTCAGAAGAGGTCATAAAGAGGATAGCCCCACCAACAACACCACACCTACAACCCTACACCATTAGATGGATCCTTCAAGGAAGTGATCTCCGTATCATCCAACAGTGTCACCTATCGTATGACATAAATCCATTTAAAGATGACATGTTGTGTGATGTTTCTCCCCTTGAAGTTTGTGATGTTCTTTTCGATCAACCTTATTTATGGAAATGTCATGTTGTATATGAGTTTAGGCCTCACAATTTTATTATTAATTTGAACAGGAAATTGTACAGGATACCTGAGATAGTGCCATCTAGTGCTATTTCATTGATCTCTTCCAAGCAATGCAAAAAGGTCATTTCTAAGAACAAGAAGTTTGTCTTCATGATTCACTCTCAGAGTGAGTGAAAGGTTGTAGCCACATCCATGGCCTCCATGGATAACCTCTCCACACAACAGAAGCAAGTGGATAAGGTCGTGGAAGAATACAAAGACATATTCTCATCACCTATTGGAGTACCTCTTCACTGTCAGGCCAAGAATTCCATTGATCTGACCCCCATCGCACTTCTACCAAATGGGTCAGTCTATCGCCACTCTCTACTAGAAAATGAGGAGATCAAGCATCATATCCAATAATTTCTCCACAAGGGGCACATCTAACCCAAATCATCACCTTGTGGAAGCCCAATCGTGTTGGTGCAGAAGAAAGATGTGACCTGATGACTCTGGATTGATTATTGGGCCCTAAAAAAATCACAGTCAAGAACTAGTACCCGATTCCCCGAATTGAAAATATCCCTGATCAACTCAAGAGGGACAAATACTTCAGTAAGATTGATTTGAAGTCTGGATACCATCAGGTCCCAATAGAATAGACAGATGTATGGAAAACTACCTTGAAGTCAAAATAAGGTCTTTTTGAATGGTTGGTCATGCCCTTTGGTTTGACGAATGCCCCAACAAATTTCATGAGGTTGATGGACGATATCCTGTGGCCTTTCACTAATTTTTTTGTGGTGGTGTATCTAGATGACATCCTCATCTACAATAATACTTGGGTAGAACACTTGCAACATATTCATTAGGTTTTATACACCCTGCGACAACACAAGCTATATGCCAAATTGGAAAAATTCCCCTTCGGCATGGACACAATCCAATACCTAGGCTACATTGTTGATGTGCATGGTGTGCATGTTGATCCAGCCAAGATCCAATTCATTTGTGACTGGCCAGCCCCAACCATTCTCACTGATCTTCAAATATTCTTAGGCCTTGCCAATTTCTATCACAGGTTCATGTTGGGATTCTCCCATATTGCATGGGCCCTCAGTCAAATAACCAGAAGTGGTGGTAAGGAAAAAATTGTGTTGGGCCTGTCCCAACAGAAAGAGTTCGATGATATGAAGCAACGCTTGTGTTCAACACCAGTGCTCTCATTACCTGACCTAGAATATCCATTTGAGATCCAGACAGATGCTTCAGACTATGTTGTGGGCACAATCCTCACTCAACACAACCACCTTATGGCCTATCATAGTGAGACACTATCAAATGTTGTCCATAAGTACCCTACTTATGATAAAGAAATGTAATCCATTGTGCAATCTTTCTGCAAGTGGGGGCATTACATTCTTGGGAAGGAGAAAATCATCCACGTTGATCATAAGTCACTGCAGTTCATGTAGACAGAAGGTAAATTGCAGAATTTCTGCCATCAAAAGTGGTCCACATATTTGCAGCAGTTCCACCTCCACATCAATTATAAGACAAGAAGTACCAACTGAGTCACTGATTGCCTCAGATGACCTCCAGTCATGACACTCACCACAGTGCTAGACTCTTGCGACCATGAGACCTCTAGGTGGCCCCACTTCTATGATATGGATCCTAACTTTCCCAACACATACCAGATGTTGGGTGCCAACACAACTGTCAGTAATTTTCATATTTAGGACGGGTTGTTGTACCATCTGGTCCATCTCTGCATTCCATCAAGCGAGAGAGAAAATTTGATTTTGGAAGCCCACTATAGTTGGGTGGCAGGACACTTTGAAATGGAAAAGATAGTGGTAGTGCTGCAACGACATTTCTACTGGCCAAAACTTTGACAGGATGTCAGCAAGTATATTCAGTCTTGCACTACCTATGTTATTGCCAAATTGGCCATCAAGAAATAAGGTATGTACACTCCTCTTCCTACTCCTAAATGGCCCTGAGAATCCATATCAATGGACTACATGTCAAGCCTCCCTTCCACCAGGAGAGGAAATGACTGTGTTTTTTTGGTCATTGATCTCTTTTCCAAGATGGTGATTTTGGCTTCTTGCAAGAACAAAATCATGGTGAAGGAAACTGCCAATATTTTATTTGAACTAGTATGGGTACACTTTTGGATACCACAAACCATTATCTCAGATCGAGACAGTTAGTTTCTCAACACATTCTGGTCGAGACTTTGGTCAGTGTTGGACACCAAGCTCACCAAGTCCACTGCCTTCCACCCCTAGACAAATGCCCAAACCGAGGTCATCAACCAGATGATCGTGCACGTCTTGTGCATGTACAATTTCAAGAACCCTCGAACCTAGGATAAGAGTATTCCCTATGTTCAACACATATACAAAAAATCCATGCATAACTCAACTGGCCACAACCCCTTTCAGGTGGGGTTGGGATTTCAACCATTGGGTCCCATGGATGTTTCACTACCCCTTGCGGCCACCCAGGNAACTAGAGCTGAAAAATCCACTCGGTTTATTGAGTGGATCCAATACATCCTCCAACAGGATCAATATATTTTACAAAATTCCAATTCCAAGTACAAGTAGCTCCATGATCAACATCGGGTTCCACACCAGTTTTGGGTGGGAGACAAAGTTTGGTTGCACTTGCATAAAGAACTCCTTACATGGCCTCATCGGAAGCTTCATCCACTCCATTATGGTACTTAAACCATTACAAAGGCTATGGGTGAAAATTCTTTTGAGCTCAACCTACCCCCCTTCCTTAGCTTGCACCCAATGTTCAATGTGGACCTCCTTCATCCTTATTTTCCACCATTATTGAACACCTTGAAGATAGCAAAACAATTGACACCAACAAAGATCAACCCTGATTTCATGGAACATGCATCCACTAATCATATCATGGACACATAGTTCAAGGACACTCACCAACAGAGGATCCAACTTTATCGGGTTGTCAAAGCAGGGCAACTCCTGCACCAAGGAAAGTGGCTCACTCGGGGCCAAATTCAACAGAAAATTCCTCATATGATGGGGACACTGAACGCAATGAAAAAAATTTATTCCTAAGTATGGTGGATTGATCTAGGTGGATATCGGTGGCCACCCACCTTTTCCAACTGGTTCAAAACAATTTTCTGGCAATTTTGGCAATTTACTATTTTTAGTTGTTTTTAACTTCTAGGGTCAGTTTGAGGGCCTAAGATATTTTTTTTCATTATCGAGCACCTCATTGATATACAAAGTCTTTGATTGAGCCCCCTAAATTAATCTCCTCTTCAATACCTTTCCAACAAGCCATCTTTCACCCTAAACGGAGATCGTATGCAAACGTTACGACCCCGAGAAGTTAATGTACTAACTTACCCCAACGGGGCCCACGTGACTTTTGTCTCTTCATCTTATAGGGTTAGGTTTTTTGATTTATATGGTTTTGTCATTCATACTTATTGTAAAAATTCCTTCAGAGCCTCATTTTACTCATCTTCATGCGAATGAGCGTAGCCGTCACATCTCTTCTCAAAGATAAGTTGCCACCATTCTAGAAAACTTGTTTTCAGTTTGCATTTTACAGTTTTCAGTGTATTTCTTATTTAATAGAATTCAAGTTTTATTGTACCTATGTTATTTTTCAATGTGTCTCTATGTTAACATTATAAATTTGTGGTTTCATCTTGTTCCGCTCATAAATCTGGATCACAGGATGGGTGAATACATCGTATATATCAGAATATGTGCATTTCTCTCATGAATCAAGGATCCATTTGAACAAAACAATTGTAGGGTATGCATGTGTATGGTTGTCATTGTTGCAAGCAAGGCATCTCACTGCAATGCACATAGTGTGTAGGATGCATTACCTATATGAAAGAGGCAACTTTGTTTGTTGTGTTTTCCATAGAGGCTTCTAGCTACACTCTACGAGGATGCATGTGGGTTGCATGCACTCACTGGTAGGTTTCTTGGTTCTGGTGGTATTGACGTGTTAGCATGCAACTTTTCATTCAAAATCACCGCTAGGTTGCCCAATTAGCGGTACAATTGCATTACTAGAAGGTTGTGAAAATGTAAGGCCAAAGGTTTGTTTTCTTAATTTCTTTGTTGTGGTACTTTCCTTATAGTCAACCACATCTCCCTACATAGGGTTCTATTGAACTCATTCACCCTCATTTCTCCTAAGTCTCTCTTTGGGATTCGTCCCATACATAAATAAAATTTTACCAATTGAATCACTGAGAGATTTTGAGGTTTCATTCTCTGCATAAATTAAAAATTGGCATTCCATTTATCATTAAATACAGTTTTTGAAATTTTATTCAATCCCCAAAAATTTGCATAGAACCAAAAGTTAATTATCTAAACTAAACCCATTTGAACATGACATTGTTTAAAAAAAAATTTAAAGTTTCTCCACATCGCATCATGTTAAATCTTCCATTAAGTGTAATCCCTTCTGACAAATGTATTAATTCCCAATAATTTACAGTTTAATTAATACTCTGACAACTTATATTTACAGTTGGGAACAATATTGTTTAGGATCCTGTTATCACTCCAAGAGTCACCCTAGACTGTAACCAGGTGAGCTTGGTAACATGAAAAGAATTTAAATTTAATCTTGAAAGGTAATCTTTAAAGTCACAAGGATTTGACCCCAAAGACAATAAAATTCATCTACTGTACACATTCCCAACTATATCCTTCAACAAAAGTGGCCTTAACAACTTCAGATCAGACAACAGGTTTGATAAGTTAATGAGAGAAAGAAAACTGTGATATGAACATGTTAGAGATACTTCCATCACTTTAAAAAAATCAACTCACAATAAAAATCTATGTATTAACAAATTCTACATCACCAATGCAAAGAACAAAGACCTCATTCAATCATCGTATGAATAAGAACAAGAGTAAATAAGTCACTCATTAATATTAGTACACAGAGAAAGATAGAAATGAGAAAAATAAAAACTGATCTCCACTTATTAGGAATCACAAGTCTGAAAAGATACAGAGAAAGGAAAAAGAACACAATGACAACACTCTGAATTCCTTTGGGTCAAAAGCCTCCTCCCACTAGCTCATTCTAACCTTAATCTACTTTTGTACCATGAAATATATATAACCATAGGTCCTTTCCATCTCACCAATTCAAACTCCAACCCCTTTCCCAAAATAGAAACAGTTACAAACAGAGAATGACACATTTTAGCTAATTTCCTGCTTTTCAGGAGGCAAAATTATGAAAACTAGGCTTCAAAATTCCACTTGTAATTCTAAAACTACAATAGCTGTGTAAAATATGAGAACGATTTTTGTAAATAAGCTCATTATAAAGAAAAACCTCTCTCAGTTTCTTGAAATTCATCTCCAGCTGGCTAGAATATGTGTCACAAAAACATGTCTCAATCAAGAAATCATGAAAACTGAAAAAATAGGGCTCAAAGATTCATTTGAATCTCCCAATACATGACACCTATGTGAAAAATGAAAGAGGTTAATGTTCTTGGCTCTGTTCTTGAAAATAACCTCCTTTGGATTTTGAAAATTCATCCTGATTCACCCGAAAATCCTCCTGGAATTCAACTAGTCAATAACACTAGTTCAACAATCTTAGAACATAGTTTTTGCAACACATTCTGTAATGCATTTTGACAGAAGCGTAGCGTGCACTTGGAGGATCTTTTGAGATAGATTTTATGCATATTTTTTCCGATCTGAAGGTTCAATAAGGTATCCCTAGATGTCCTCTAACCAAATGAACCTTGAAACTTGAAAAATACCACTTGTAAGACATTCAAAAATTTATTTTCCCAAGCTTACTCTAGAAGCGTAGCGTGGGTTGAAAAACAATGGCAAAATCATGAAATTTGGGGTGTTTTCTGAGTTTTCCTCCAAAATTAGGAATTTTCATGAAAAAATGAAGGCATATATGAAATGTACACATCAAAATTTATCCATCCATGCAAGTATGAACTTCATTGGAGCCTTTGAGAATAATTGTAGTGTGAGCTCGTTGCGTTTCTGTGCATCATGAAATTGCCAAAATTCCAAATTTCTCAAACTTTTCTGCAAAAATAGGTCTCAAAGGTAGAGAAATATATATCTAATCATAACACGTTTTGAAAAACTAAGAGATGTTTTTGTTATTTGGTATTTGATGAACAAAAACCTCCTCCAGTTTTCAAAAATACTTTCTCATTTGTTCAGAATCCAAGTTTGAAATTAGTCACTCAAACATTGCAGAAGCACATCGTGCTCTCAACAGAAACATAACGTGGTCTTTGAGATGGTGTTTGGAGGCCTTCCCAAAGGATTTTTGGGCTGAAAGTGGTATGGTTGGAAATATTATGATGTCTTCTACACAATGGAGTCATCAAGAACTACAAATGCCTTCTCAAAACCCCTGAAAAAAATGACTTGAAGTCGAGTTGTTCAAAAGTGTAGGAACCATCCTATAGCAATTGTATTTTGGGAATTTATCTCCAATCATAACACCTGTGCATAAAATGAAGGAGGTTTTTGTTCCTTGGTCTATTATTGAAAAAAAAAAATTTGAAACTTTTTATGACTCAAAGAAAAAAACTAAGGTGAATTTGTTTGACCCATACAATCTTATGTGTTAACATTTGGCTCCACAGGGGATGACATGCTCCCTATGAACTGCCAAGAACATGCAGTTCTAGTTTCTTTATCCATTGGGATATGGAGTCATCTTTGCAATGAACCTATGAAACACTGCCAAAATATGCCACTTATTTAAGCAAACTGACTGATAAACCCGCTACAAACTAAAGGAAAGCAAATGCTCGAGAAGTGAGCTTATTTCCTACACTATCCTACCTCTAACCAGATCTCCATTTTTATCAGGTAAAGGCAGACTTCCACAACAACCATTCAAGTAATTTTAATATTGAAATGATCTCGTCTCTGCTACTAATTAATGAATAATAACAAGAACATAACAAAAACGATATAGACTCTTTCAGAAATCCATACTCACCCATGAATGTTGGTGAAATGATAAAAATCTGAAATTTTCAGAGAATATGAAAAGTATGACTCCAACAAGGCTGCTATTGGATCCTCAAAACCATAGTCGCAAAACTGTTGATTGAGAAAAGATGATTTCCATTGCATAAATTCCCTTTACCAAGAAAGAGATGACCTCCCTGTGTTGTCACGAGCACCTCTTGATCATCAAGAATGACAATTTCCTCTTCATAAACATGATCATATGATAATTCCATAGAAGGACTTAAACAATTCTGACTATGATCAACTAAAAACATATAGTTATCTATGAAATCATCCACCACTGCATGCTCAAACTAATTTTGAAAATGAACATAAGCATGATGTACATCCCGATCCATAGAAAAATATGAAAACTTTGAAAAAACTGTCAAATGTTGTCCCAAATCTAATTCATACTTACATTCTTGCTGCTCCAAATCTGAAATATACTCACAATCTTGTTGTTCATGTGCATGTAGATTTTCGAACTATGTTTGATCTTGAATCCGCTTGCAAGCCCAGATATTCTCCTCGACTTCCTTTTCATCTTCATACAACCTTCTTAAAGAAGAATATTTTCATTCTCTCAGGAGAAGGACAAGCTCTGAATGTTGAGCCATTTAATAGTACACCATAGCAGTAGCCTTAGAAGGCTGTATCTCCAATGGCATGCTATGATAAACTCTATAAAACCTTTTGTTGAAGACAACCCTAGATTCTTCTTCCCCTCTCCTCAAAGCATTAAAATCAACGAGGTATTGATGTAGGGACTTGTTCTCACCCTAATACTTTAAAAATATGTTGCATAGCTCGATCCATTAACCAATAGAATCAACTACCAAACCTTTAAACCACACAGTAGCATCTCCAAACAAGGATTTGGAGAACAATCTCATGGTAACATCTTCATGTACTATCTCAAACTAATCAACAAAGTTCTCGAAGCCCCCAAGTATCTCTCAGCTGTAACATGATCCTCTCTAGAAAACCGAGGAAGAGACTCAAAGAAATCAAGAGGATAAGGATGAAGGTGATATGGTAGCCTTAAAGGTTTAAACATTTTGTCTCTAATTCTAGTTTGAAAACTAGTGGGTTGAATATGAGTTTTAACAAGCTGATGGCAAGGTTCAATAGTAAGAGTAGAAGGTGATGAGATCTAAGAAGGATTTGAATCAGTTTCAACCTCCTCAAGGTTACAAGGGTGATCAAATTCAAGATGGATTTCAATACAAAGCTCATCCTTATGAATAGGATGAGGTGAAGATACAAGATCAACATCTACAACACAAACGGAAGGCAGGTCTTCTTATTCCAAGGATGGATATATAAAGGAAGGCTTATGATCATTTGAATAGACAAAGCAGAGGATAATCCTCTTTATAGGTAAAGGGAAAGAGAGAAATGAGATGATAAAGAAAAACAAGAGTTCATGGAAAAATATCATAAGCTGATACCTAGTCATCCCCTTTTGTATGGTCATATTTCTATCAACATGATCCTCCTCGTTGGAGTCTTTGATTGTGGAGTCACCAGGTAGATAATTATAGTCAATTTATGTGTTCCTCTCTTGTCTACCATCAAGATTTGAATCTATGAAATTCCCCTAGGGAAGCTATCTTCACACTTTGTTCCCTTACAACGGCGCCATTTATGTTATCACTCCAAGAGTCACCCTAGACTGTAATTAGGTGAGTTTGGTAACATGCAAAGAATTTAAATTTAATCTTGAAAGGTAAGCTTTAAAGTCGTAGGGATTTGACCATAAAGACAATCAAATTCATCTACTGTACACATTCCAAACTATATCCTTCAACAAAAGTGGCCTTAGCAACTTCAGATCAGACAACAGGTTTGATAAGTGAATGAGAAAAACAAGTTTGTGATCTGAACATGTCAGAGATACTTCCAGCACTTTAAGACAATCAACTCATAGTAAAAATATGTGTATTAACAAATTCTACATCACGAATTGTAACAACCCTAGTTGAAAATATGCTTAGGGATTATTAAGCAAAATTAATTAGATAATTAATTGTCCTAACATGGTTTTAACTAAACAAAGATTGGCATAATAATATTAATTAATTAATTAATTGTTATAATTTTGATTAATTAACTAATTAATTAATTACCTATTACATTCAATGACATGGGTAATAAATTTAAGAGGGTTAATAAATTTAATTGTTTAATTAAATGATTTACGTATACGGGGGGATAAGAAGCATTAAATATAAGGATAAGAAACATTAAATAATAGGGTAAGACATTAACTATGTGGATAAGATAATGAATGTATGGATAAGGAAATTTATGAGGAGGAAAGGGTCGGTGAAGGAGGGATATGAAGGGAGGTGTGTTATGGGAAGAAGGGATTATTTTGGGGGAGGAGGAAGCATTTTGGAGAGGGGGAGAGTTCTGGTTTTGAGGCTTGGATTTTCTGGTTCTGAGTTGAAGTTCTGCAGTCTGGGAGGATCATTACGGGGGGGTATCGGTTTGCTGGGGGTTTTGGGCACGCGGGCCAGGATATCCATATGGTATCCTGGAGCTAGGAAGTCGGACAGGCTGCTCCTAGTTGGCAGGGAGGAAACATGTTTTGGGTTGAGTCGGTCAGCGCATCAGGCAGCAGCAAAGCAGCAAGCTGGACAACCGGGTCAATGGAGAAATTAGCACCAGGAAGAGGTAAATTTGTATTATTCTGTTAAGTAATTCTTATTCTGTTATGAAATTGCTATTCATTAATTAATTTAACATGCGTATATGTTGAATTAAAACAAATTATTGAGTTTTCTGCGTAGAAGTAGAAGTTTACTGTTTCAATTTGTGGATTTAATAGACTTAAATTAATACGGTCTTTACACATGGTATCAGAGCTATTTGTTTGAAATCTGGGCCTGAAGGGCCAAGCTCGAGCTCCAAATCCACCTAACCTGCAAGCCAAGTATACATTTTGATTTTAGTATATACACAAATCTATATCTATAATATATAAA
>JASDQU010374932.1:42360-58664 GCA_032191745.1 Picea mariana | reverse complement strand
CAAGTGCTCATTTGGAATATTGGTTACCTTTATATTCAATCTTTGGAAGTTCTCAATGTGTTTGGTAACTGAACCCTTTTGCTTGAGATTTATCAATTGGCTAAAGAAGGTATTGCTCCTTGTATCCTCATAGTGTGCTATCATTTCTTCCATGAAAATTGTCCAAGTGATGAGTTATTTGTGAGAACAAAGTCATCGATACCATACAAATTGATTAGGTTCTAAATATAAAGAAGCAATTCGTACCTTTTGTGTATGTGGAACATTATGGAGATCAAAGAATTGCTCGATTTGAAGTATCCATTTGATTGGGTCCTTGCCATCAAACTTTCTAATGTCAATCTTAGGAACGTGGTTGGTTTTCAAACCAAAGTTGGAGTTTCTCCATTCTTGATTCACCTTCCTTGTGTCCTCATCATGAATTTCATGGGATGCATTTTCACTTTCAAGTGTCTTCTCTGTTATGAAATTTTTCAATACTTCCATGATCTCCCCTTTTAAACCATCCATCTTAGTATCCAACTTAGATTCTATTGAATCCATCAACTTAGCTTCCATTGAATCCATCTTCTTTTGTAGTTCATTTATGTCCCTATGCATTTCTTCACCTTCATCAAGAGTCCAATTAGGATTTTCCGGAGGCTTATTTGGTGTAGAAGGTCCCTTTTTAGGTGGCATGTTGGCCAAGTATCACTTTTGAATCTTGATTTTGAGGCGATTCTGCTAGAAAATATTTATTCTATTCTATATCCCAAGCTTCGGCCCTTCTGGGTATGAAACTTTCTTTTAGGTAGTTCTATGATATTTCTTCTCATCAATGCCATAGGTCTGATCAAAATTGGATGTGCCAAGTGGAATTTACGATAACTTCCTCACAACTTGTCGATTTTTGGCCTTTCCAGGAGATCTCACTTGTATAGCATGCCCCACACAAAATAATTGATATCAAATTCTTAAACTCACACCCAAACTACTAGAGATTGTCTAGGATCCAATGAAACTGGTCCCACTCAATTTGTATACACTAGCAAGAAGTTATGATTGTTTTACCTAGAGCACCTTCTTGAGACTAGTCAGATACCCTATCTTACACAAGGTGTATCTACAAATTTAATATGACCCAAAATATTAAATTTTTACCATAGATATCTTACTAATTTCTGTAAATTGTCTTCAGATTTCAAGGTATGAAACGTTACAGAAAATATTTTATAGCGAAAATTCAGCAATGACTCATTTTAGGATGATTCCAAAACCCTATATTGTATAGGCTATATATAAAAAATTGTAAGGCCTCAGGAGATGAATTTTTAACCCAATGTACCTTGATCTATCTACTAAATATACTCCAAGCGGTCCCTTCTAAAACGTTGTAGAAACAAAGTTATAGTGAAAATTCGACAGTGACACAGATGTAGCAGCAAAAGCCCATGACCTTGATCTCTGATACCATATGTTAAGAACCAAATATCAATATAGCATAGAAAAACCTCAAAAAAAGTACTCAATTCCTTGAAAGAGAGATAATTTCAGATAATAATCCTCTTCAAGGGGGCAACCTCCTTTTACCCCACTTAAATGTTCAAGTATAAGATGATTCAAAATGAAAATGTCTCCTTGGTATATATAGGAGACTAGGAGGTATAATTATAATTAATGGACTAAAGCCGACATAAATAAAATAACATTACTAATATAATATGCCCCAATTAGGGGGTAATGATCCAATATTAGGGCTTAACACTTGATGCTTTTTCTACATGAATCCATGAGCTTCCATTTTTGATATTTTGGTCTTTGGACAAAACAGTTTTTGAAAATTTTATCATTATTAATATAAAGTTCCTACAGGTTTACTTTGTTTTTTTTAAATAGTGTGATTAGATTTATAAATGTGTAAAATGTATGTCTAACACATAATTAGACAATGCATCTATCAATGTATTTAGACATCTAGGAATATGTTGATATTCAATGTAATCAAAATATCTTTCCAAGAGGTGAACTTGTAAATATAGCAGTAACAAAGTAGGACTTCAGATGGAATAAATATTACTCAACCGTAGTACTACTAACAGTGAATCAATTCATACAAGGATATGAAGAATTCCAAGTGAAACGTCTTCAGTTAATAACTTGATAACTGCGTTGTATTCCGTGATATTATTAGTTGCACGACCAAGGAAAACACCATGTGGACTGATCAATTCATCTGTAGGTGCATAGATTGCCCAAGTCGCAGATGCTAAGTTTTGAGTACTCGGACTATCACCATCAACAAATCCTATATAGGGTAGCGAAGACACCAACATATTGAAACCAAACACGATGCGATGTAAACAGATGAAAGGCGAAACCAAAAATGAAAAGGCACACAAGAGTATGATACACTAAAAATACAACGCACTCATTCAAAAAATTGTTTAAGCATAGTACTTCTTCAAGTAAAGCCCATTTCTGGTTTCACTCAAAGGAATTCCATCATAATCTACCAACTCATAAGCCCCTTTCTCCAACACTCATTTCAAAATATAAGGACTTGGCCACATGGGCTCAAATTTCCAGACCCCTAGTAAGTCACGATCCTGTTCATAAAGGAGAAAAAAATTAGCCTCGAAAAATATACGTGGTTTGAAATTCTTGTCATATTGAGCTTTAACATTATTTTTCCAAGTTTCAATCACTAAGGTTGCATCATGACAGGTGACATCTAATTGCATCCAATACAAAAGGTGTTCCTCTTCAACCGAGGTGTTAGGGACATGTTCGAAAAGTAGTTTCAAAGATAGGATTTTACATTCAATCGATAGAATTGATTCAATAACATATACTAATTGGAAAGGTGTGAACCCCATGGAAGATTCAACATATGTCTGATAGTCCCATAATGTCAAAAAAATCATCATGTTCCAACTTGACTTGTGGTGTCGACGCACGCACCCTCCACAGCCCGCAGGTTAGAAGGTCCACGTCAACACAAGATCTTTCTCTTCTGCCATGGCCCAAAGAACTCTAACTTCCTTATATTTCCCTATTAGGAAGTCTACACCGACAACAACTCTCACGGGATCCCCTCTTTACACTTGGGACATTGGATTTCGCAACCTCGCAAATCTAGTGGTCAAGTGCTGGTCTCTCGAATCCCCAACACCCAAAACCAATCGACGCTGACCTTTCCTTTTCCCTTTTGAAATTTTCCCTATCGTGATTTTGGTGATTGCGATGTCGAGAAAATTGTCTTCTTGACTCCCTAATCCTGATTTGTCGAAACTATGAAACACTCGTGTGGTTGACCTTTCAATGGTCCTTCACTCCATTGGTAATTTGGAGTTCGTAATATCATGAATCCTAATGCATATGTATCGGTACCTCACCCCACAAACCTCCAAAATCGTCAACGGAGGTTGACTCTATGCTAGTAACACACTACCTCTCCACTTGCTGACTCCACTATGGTCCACACGAATCCTCTTATCTTTCGGGATATTGCGTTTCGTGATTTTGCAATTCCCGATGCAATGTTTACAGGACTTCCACCCACGAAAACCTAATGCAAGTATATACGTGGAAATCCAACAACCCTTGTGTCTTCGATCTACGGTCCTACTCCTCTTGAGCTTAGAACCCTTTAGGTAATACTCGTCGTATCTCCCCTACTTCTCCTTGATATCTAACGACGTACGGGATTTCACGATTTCTCCTCCGAGAATTTCGACCGTCTGTCTCTTCCTCTGTGATTTCTGTGAATGACTAAGGATACTTCCACCAACTGATCCACCTGCGATGCAAACTCACGACGCCTTCCTAATTCTTCCAGGTACAACTTCTGTGAAACCCTTCAGTAGTCATAAGGATTTATCCTTCCTGAACTTCCTTATAACTCTGAGTCTTAGAGAAGACTCTTGTGTGCACTCCTTGCGACAACCTTCAGACACTTCCAGGTGTTGAATTTCCTTCGACCCTGCGCACACCTACAACACCAGTCTCTCAATGCTTCACTCAGGTCCACAACACTAAAACTTCTCTTAGCCTGCGCACTCCTTGCATGGTTCTTGTGCCCAACTGCACCTTTTGTGTGAATGAGAACAAAAGCTTTCCCTATATGATCCCTTTGTCAATGCACTCCTTGCGAAGACTTCAATTGTACTCCGTGCAGGAACTCTTGCTCAGATAGAGAAACAATTGAAACTCATTCCTACTTTCTTTCGAACTTCAAACATTCAACAGGAAATCATTCATACATAGCATAAAAGAAAATGTATAACAGGAAGAAACCATTAATGAGCATATCATTCAACATCAATACATAGAGAACAAACACGAAACCATGAATTTGAATCGACCTCTTTCTATTAATCCAAATATCTATACATGGGTGTTCTTACACATCTCTATGCATGCTATTCTATGCTCTTCTTCATCTGATAATGTTACAATACACAATGAGGGTGTCTATATCTCGTTTCCCTCTTATGCTCTAAAACTGTCTAATCTGCACATTCAATTCTACCTACTTTCATTAACTACTTTAAATGCCTTCTACCTACTAAGGATGAGAGAAAATCGCTTAAGGTCTATTTACATTATACAAGTGTGCTTCTTCTTAATGACTTCATTTAAGATTGCACATCAACTCCAAGGTAATTTCAAAATTAGCATTGGTTCTTGTCCAGCTGTCCTTCACTTCCGCGTTGGCTTGCTTGATGTTGGTGATGCTCCTGCATCATACTCCCTGTCTTGAAAATTTTCATGGGCTCCTTTCGATGAGCTCACACACAGTCTGTCCATGCTTCTGTATCTCTTCTTTGGTCTCCCAACTAGAATATTCAACTGGATGGTTCTTCCATTCGACCAGATACTCAAAGTATTACTTTCGCCTGGTCTTCTTACTCACTCTTTTGTCCAGTATGTGCTCCATCTGTGGCTTTTCTCCAACTCGAATCTTATTTCCCCACTAGATCACTGGTTGCTCATTTCTAGTCTCCGCTTCCCCATCTTTATATGGGTACAAATCAGAGATATTGAATATCAAAAAAATTTCAATCCCATTGGGTAATTCAAGCTCATAAGAATTTTCCCCAAATTTCTTCAAGACCTTGAATGGTCTGATTTTCTTTATTTTCAACTTATTATATGTTCCTCTCGGGAACCTTTCCTTCCTCAAATGAGCCAGAATCAAGTCACCAACCTCAAAATGAAGTTGTCTCTTGTGCTGATCAACTCTGTGCTTATATTCCTGACTTGAATTCTACAGTCGCTCCTTCACCTGCCGGTGAAGTTCCTTCATCGCCTCTGTGAATTCTTCTGCACTAGCACTCCTAGTTGCAGTCTGTTCTGAATCCCTCAATTCAGAAATTCCTCTTAGCTGTATGCCATAAACAACCTGAAATGGACTATGTCCTGTGCTCATGTTAACTGATTCGTTATAGGCAAACTCTGCCTGTGATAATATATTGTCCCACTAGTCGTGGTGCTCTGTCACTAAGCTTCTTAGCAAGTCTCCCAGAATTTTCTTTACCACTTCTGTCTATCCATCCGTCTAAGGATGATAAGCTGAAATAAATGACAAGTTAGTTCCCATATTCTTCCATAAGCTCCTCCAAAAGTTCCCTATGAATTTGGTGTCTCGATCCAAAACTATGCTTCTTGGTAAACCATGAAGTCGAATGACTTCTTTGAAAAACAGATTTGCAATGTGAGTTGTGTCACTAGTTTTCTAACATGGAATGAAGTGTGCCATCTTGGGAAATCTATCCACCACTACAAAGATTGAATCAAAACCTCTCTACGTTCTTTGCAACCACAATACAAAATCCATTCTAAGTGCATCCCATGGCCTCTTTGGTATGGGCAATTTTTGATAGAACCCTGCATTTTTCTTACTCCACTTTGAATGCTAGCAAACTCTACATATGTCCATGAATCTCTTGACATATGCTCGCACTCTCGGCCAAAAATATGACTCATTCATCTTCGTGAACATCTTGTCGTGGCCAAAGTGCCCTGCCAATCCTCCACTGTATTTCTCCTTCAACAAATTATCCCTCATGGAGCATTTCGGAATACACAGTTGATTACCCTTGAAAAGTAATCCTTCCTGGATCATGTACTCTATCCATTGGCTTCTATCCTTGAGAACTGGATTCTCATATGCTTAATACACCTCCTTAAAATCCTGATATTTTGCGTACATTTCCCTGAGATCATCGAAACCCAACGTTTTGACCTTGAACTCCTGCAACAGTAAACACTTCCTGCTCAAAGAATCAAAAACTTTGTTAGGATTACCATAAATATGTTTTATCATAAAAGTGAAATTCTACATGTACTCAACCCATTTGTCATGTCTCTGATTCAACTTTTCCTGTTGAATCACAAACTGCAATGCATGATTGTCACTGTATAAGACAAATTCCTTCGAGATCAAGTAATGTCTCCATTTCTTTAATGCCTGAATAATAGAATAAAACTCCTGATCATAAGTGGATTAATTTACTTTCACTTCATTCAACTTCTCTCTGAAATATGCTATCAGCCTATCTTCCTGAATCAAGACTGCCCCTATTGAAAATCCGCTTGCATTGCATTTCACTTGAAATGTTTTTCGGAAATCCGGCAACACCAGAACTGGTTGTTCCGTGATCTTCCTATTCAACAAATTAAAACTCTTCTCATCTTCTTCAGTGCAGTGAAAACACTTGTGTCTTTTCTTCACTGTGTCCATCATCACTGCACTAATTCCACTGAAATTCCCGATGAACTTCCCGTAGAAACTAGCTAATCCGTGAAAAATTCTCACCTCAAAAATATTTTTCGGTGATGCCCAATTCTTGATTACCTCCACCTTATCTGGATTCATCCTCAACTCATCTGTAGAAATAACAAACCCCAAGTAGATGAGATATTTCTTCATGAATGAGGACTTCTTCATGTTTATCAACAACTTGTCCTGCTGTAACCTCTGCATCACTGTAGCCAAATGCTTCAGAAGCTCTGCCATTGTTTTACTCAAAACCAGTATGTCATCCAAATATACAATGAAAATTTTTCCGATGAACTCCCTCAGGACTTCGTTCATCAACCTCATGAAGGTACTCGTTGCATTTGTTAAGCCAAATGACATAACAGGCCATTCATACAACCCTTCGTTGGTTTTGAATGTTGTATTCCATTCATCACCTTCTCTCATGCAGATCTGGTGATAACCTCTTTTCAAATCAATCTTTGAAAAATATTTTTCTCCACTCAAACAATCCATTAGATCATCCATCCTCGGCAATGGAAATATGTACCTGATGGTTATCTTGTTAATCACCCTTGAGTCAATACACATCCTCCAACCTCTATCTTTGTTCGGACTGAGTACTATTGGAACAACACATGGACTCAAGCTATCCCTAACCAATCCTTTGTCCAAAAACTCCTGGACTTGCCTCTTAACCTATTCATTTTCTCACGGCGTCAATCTATACATGGATTTGTTTGGAAAACTAGCTCCTGGTATGAGGTGAATATGATGACTCACACTTCTAATCGGTGGTGACGAACGAGGTAATTCGTCCACTACTATGTCAAAAAACTCTTGCAGCGGTTCCTAAACCTCTTCTGGTAAATCATCCACCCTTGTTCTGGTCAAAACAATCTTTGGTTTCCTGACCATAATGAATTTTGGATCCTCCTTCTTCTTAACCTCTATAAGAAGTTCCTTCCCACTCATGAGAAGTATAGTGTTTCTTACTTCCGATTTCACCTCCTTATCCTTAATTGGAAGTAACATGTGAGTCCTCCCATTCTTCTCTAGGGTGTATGTGTTCATTCTCCCATGATGAATCACATTCCTGTCATATTTCCATGGTATACCCATCAATATATGACAAAAATCTATAAGAATGAAATCACATAATATCTTATCATTATATCCTCCTATCTTAAATTCAACTAAGCATTGTTTAGTGACAGTTACATGGTGTCCTTTTTGTAGCCACGAAACTCTGTATGGGCTTGGATGATCAGTCATCTCTAGCTCCAGTTTCTCTACTATCTCGGTTGAAATGAGATTATCCATTCTACCACTATGTACAATGACCTTGCATACCTTGTCCTTGGTTTTGCAAGTAGTCCTGAAAATTCTGGTCCTTTGGACTGAACTCTCCACCTCCTTCTCTAGTGTCAAAAGGAATTTCCACATCATCGATGATCTTCTTCCTTCAGCATCTTCAGCCTCAACATCTCGCCTCTGTTCTTTGGCGATGTGAGCTTCTCCACTCTCTTTCTTCTTGTCTAGACACTCGTAAGACTTGTGCCCATTCTTCCTGCATGTGAAGCATGTTATTACTCCACGTCTTCCTCTTCCTCTACCTCTAGTAAGAGGAAAAGTATTATTGACAACATAATCTCCTCTCTGCTCAGTATGTTTCCCTCGCTGTTTAGTATATTTCCCTCACTCTGAGGTTCCACCTCTCTCAGTTCAGGTCTAAGGTTTCTTCCAGTCTTCTTTGGGGTTTTGATATTTATCCTGGCCAACTGATTTACCTCTGGGATGACTTCTGCCTTGGCCTCTTTGACTCTACTTTCAGCTCAGCTTCTCTTCCTCTTTCAGAGCCATCTGATAAGCATCTTCCACCATTTGGATGGTTACCATACTCATCTCATTCTGGATATCATATCTCAAGACATTCATGTATCTGGCTACTTTTTCATCATTTCTCTTTCGATGACCTGCCCTGATGTTCATCTTGTAGAATTCCTCAGTGTATTCTTTTACTGTCATCAGCTTCTCTCTTAGGTTCTGCATTCTTCTGAATAGAGTAATTTGATAATCCATGGGAATGAATTTTGATTTCATCCTTGCGATCATTCTGTCCCAGCTCTTGATCTTCTGCATTCCCTTGCAGTGTCTATCATCTTGTTGTTCGTCCCACTACAATGTTGCATGACCCTTCAATCGTGTGACAGCATGCTTGAATTTTTTATCCTCTTTGACATCTTCATAGTCAAAGTATGTGTCCATAGCTCTAATCCAGTCTAGAAGCTTCTCTGCATCCATGTTTCCCTCATAAATTGGAATGTCCATTTTCGCTCTTGCACCCATTCTTGCAATATCTCTGATCAAACGTTCATTTGATGTATCTTTAGCTGCAACTTCTTTTTCATGTTCAGCCTAAACTTTGCTTTTGGAATCACTAAGATTCCCCACACTGACTGTGTGTCTTTGCGCTGTCTCCATGTCTTCGATTCTAGCTCGTAGATCACGCATCTCTCTCTCCATGGCTGGATCTGTCATCTACCTACCTCTTCTTCTCGACATTTCCCTATTCTCTGGTGGATCGGGTGTTTGCCTCTCCCCTCTCCTTGGCAGCATGGTGAATTCTTCTTCTTCTCTGCTACAGAAAGCAAAGAACCTTTCTATGCTCTGATACCAAAAACTGTCATCGACGCATGCACCCTCCATAACCCGCAGGTCAGAAGGTCCACATCAACACAGGATCTTTCTCTTCTGCAATGGCCCAAATAACTCTAACATCCTTCTATTTCACTATCGAGAAGTCTACACCCACAACAACTCTCATGGGATCCCCTCTTTACACTTGGGAGATTGGATTTTACAACCTCATGAATCTAATGGTTAAGCATTGGTCTCTCAAATCCCCGGAACACAAAACCAGTCGACGCTGACCTTTCCTTTTTCCTTTTGAAATTTTCCCTATCGTGATTTCGGTGATCGCGATGTCAAGAAACTTGTCTTCCTGACTCTTGAATCCCAATTTTATGAAACTCCAAAACACTCGTGTGGTTGACCTTTCAATGGTCCTTCACTCCATCGTTACTTCGGAGTTTGCAATATCGTGAATCCTAATGCATATGTTTCAAGACCTCACCCGACGAACCTCTGAAATGGTCAAAGGAGGTTGACTCCATGTTAGTAGCATGCTACCTGTCCACTTGCAGACTCTGCTGTGGCCCACACAAATCTTCTTAGCTTTCGGGATATCGCGTTTCTTGATTTCACGATTCTCGTTGCAATGTTTACAAGACTTCCACCTATGAAAACCTGATGCAAGTATATACGTGCAAATCCAATGGCTCTTGTGGCTTGGATCTACGTTCCTACTCTTCCTGAGCTTAGAACCCTTTAGGGAATACTTGTCATATATCCCCTAATTCTCCTCGAGATCTAATGGCTTACGGGACTTCGCAATTTCTCCTCAGAGAATTCCGACCGTCCGTCTCTTCCTCTGTGATTTCTGTTAATGACTAAGGATTCTTCCACCAACTGATCCACCTGTGGCGCAAACTCACGACGCCTTTCTTATTCTTCCAGGTACAACTTCTGTGCAACCCTTCAATGGTCATAAGGCTTTATCCTTCCTAAACTTCCTTATAACTCCAAGTCTTAGAGAAGAATCTTGCACGCACTCCTTGTGGAAACCTTCAGACACTTCCAGGTGCTGAATTTCCTTTGACCCTACGCACACTTGCAGAAGTAGTCTCTTAATGCTTCACTCAGATCCACAAACTTGAAACTTCTCTCAGCCTATACACTCCTTGGATGGCTCCTATGCCCAACTACACCTTTTGTGTGAATGAGAACAAAATATTTCACTATCTGAACCCTTTGTCAATGCACTCCTTGTAGACACTTCAACTGCACTCCTTGCAAGAACTCTCTCTCAGATATAGAAACAATTGAAACTCATTCCTACTTCCTTTCAGACTTCAAACATTCAACAAGAAATCATTCATACATAGCATAAAATCAAATGTATAACAGGAAGCAACCATTCATGAGCATATCATTCAACATCAATACATAGAGAACAAACACAAAACCATGAATTTGAATCAACCTCTTTTTATTAATCCAAATATATGTACATGGGTGTTCTTACATAGCTCTGTGCATGGTCTTCTATGCTCTTCTTTCTCTGATAATGTTACAATACACAATGAGAGTGTCTATATCCTATTACCCTCTTGTGCTCTAAAACAATTTTATCTGCACATTCAATTCTACCTACTTGCATTAACTAGTTTAAATTCCTTCTAGCTACTAAGGACGAGAGAAAATCACTCAAGGTACATTTACATTATACAAGTGTGCTTCTTCTTAATCACTTCATTTAAGATTGTGCATCAACTCCAAGGTAATTTCAAAATTAACGTTGGCGCTTGTCCAGTTGTCCTTTGCTTCCGTGCTGACTCACTTGATGTTGGTGATGCTCCTGCATGAACTTGTGAATTCCTACCATCCGTTGAAGCATAGTAGTAAGAAATTTGTTGATTTCTTCGACCTTGTCATAGGATTGTGGATAATAAGGGGTCGAGTTTTCATGTCAATGACCCAACTTCTCGGTAAGTTCAGACATCCTGAAATGTTGAAAATGAATACCATGATCAATGATGATGGCTTGAGGGACACCAAATCTAGTAATGATATGATTGAATATGAATAACGCTGCAGTTTTCTCATTATTATAAAATTTAGGCATCGCCTCGACCCACTTAGTGAAACAATCCACAGCTACAATGATGTATCCATGCCCCCCGATTGAGTGAGGTTTACATGTCATGAAGTCAATGCCCCATTTAGCGAATGAACCAATGAAAATTACAGGGTGAAGAGGAGCAGTATGAGATTGGATCCTATTGTTGTAGGTTTGATAAGCATGGAATTTTGGGATGGTAATAATGCAGTCCTTAAACAATGAAGACCATAAATAACTAGCTTGTAAGATTTTTTGGGCAGTCACATACCCAAACATATGGTCACCACATGCTCTAGAGTGACAATCATTCAAATATTTCTCAGCTTCATCATAGGCGAGACATCGTCAAAATATAGAATCAATACCACGATGAAAAATGGTATCACCAAGGATAATTTATTGACAGGCTTGGCATTGAATGCGACGACGATCTATACTAGAAAGATCAAGCTGAAAATTTTGGGTTTGGAGATAAATGATAATATCTCCATACCATATGTCATCATAATTTATTAGAAATAAAGATTCATCAGGTAAGGAATCCTCTTCCACAATTTTTGTTTCAATAGAGGGAAGGTCACATATCAATTTGACAAAATCCTAAAAATTATTTGACTTGACACATTCAAACTCCAAATAAAGCTCTTGGGGAATAACTATCCATTTATAGTACTTGTCCCCTAACAACTAGCGAGTAAGGATGTGTTGCATGGGGTTGCAATCGGAAATGACTGTGGTTTTCCGTAATAAGATGTAGTGAAGAAAACATTGAACATCCTAAATAGCTGCCAAGGCCAGTTTCTCCACATGTAGGTATTTGGTTTCGGTGGTCGTGAGACTCTGATTCAAATAATATATTAAATTTTCATCATGCGAATCATCCTCTTGGACTAGAAACATAGTAATGGTAGAGTCAAAAGTAGCTAAGTACATGAAATAATATTGACTATAATACGGTGGAAATAACAATGGTGTACAGGTTAAGGAGACATTCAAAGCCTCAAAGGATTTGTTGAAAGTGTCATCGCATACGAAATCATAATATTTTTTAATAATCTGAGTAAATCCTTTCATTAATTCAACATAGTTAGGAATGAATCGACGTAAAAAGTTTGCCTTCCCTTGAAAACTTTGGAGTTGGTGTAGTTTGGAAGGAGGTAAATTAAGAATAAACTCAACCTTCAGGGGGTCTACTCTAATCCAATGTATAGACATGATAACACAAAGAAGTAGTATGGAATCCACATGAAAAACACATTTGTGTGGATTCAATTAGTGACAGCGTAAGAAAATCACCCATAGATGTGTCGTGTGATCTTGATGACGTAGAGAATGTATCAGTATATCTTCTAGATAGGGTTGTAAAATGTACTTAATTTCATGAAAAGCATAAGACATAGCACACTAAAAAGTTACACCGGCATTTTTTAGACAAAAAGGTAGTTTTTGGTATGCGAAGGTTCCTCAAGGGAAAATAAAAGTAGTCTTATGTTGATCTGCATGTAAAATATTGATTTGATTATAGCCAGAGAAACTATCCATCAAGGAAAAGATTTCATTCCTGACACATTCGTTAACAATATGGTAAATGAAAGGGGTTGGATAACTGTCTTTGAGACAAGATTTTCTTATATCCTTGTAATCTATGCAGGCATGGATCATGCCTTGTTTCTTGTTAACCAGAACAAGATTGGACACCCAATCAGTCAAAGCCACAAGATAAACAAAATTGGATTTAAGAAGTTTATCAACTTCAAGCTTAATAATAGTAGCTTTATGTGGGTGTACTGAGTGAAGTCTCTTCCAAACAGGTTTAGCATCTGGGTAAGTCTTAATATCATGCACAACAATATCAAGATCAATAGCAAGTAGTTCTTCATAACTCTAGGAAAAAACTTCAAGAAATTCTTGGAAAAGAGATTTATAAGTACGAACCTCATCAACGAAACATGAGGCACCAACATGAACATTTTCCATGACTTTGTGTTTAATTGAGATATCAAGAGGTAAAATAGGTGAAATATTACCCAAGCTTCCTTTATACAAAACATCATGTGTTGATTAAGGAATAGAGGAAATAATAACAACAGTAGATGGAGTTGAAATATGTTGATAACTCTCTATGGTCTCAGGTTCCAGGAATAGAATAGAATGATGATTCCCATCATCCCATGGAATATATTCCATAGACATGAATTTAATGATCATCTCATAAGTGGTAAGTATCACGTGAAATGGATCAAGAAACACATCACAGATAGGAGGATAAGGAGTTGTGGATTGAAAAAAATCATAAGTCGATTCTACCAGAGTCAATGGTATTCAGTCGTCATAACAGAGACAATCGCCAGAGCTAGGTACTATCCATGGCTCATAAGACTCAGAGGTTTCAATAACGTAGGTCGATATCATGCTAATAGAGGCAACAAAATCAGAGGGAATATCAAGTGGTGGAATAGGAAATATACCCATTATCTTTGGATGTTTTAAAATACCCACACCGACAATCTCATAACTGGGAGGTGTTTTTGAAATAAAAGGTACATTTCTAGCATGTGAATCAGAATTAGATAAGGCCTGTTGATCGATAGTAACAACTTTTCCTTTGAGTGGAAAACATAACACACAAAAAAGAGTAGAAACAACTGCGTTCATGGAATAAATCTAATTACGGCAAAGTAGAAGGTTGTAATCAAGAGGTGAATTAAAGAAATCAAACTCAACAATAACCACTTTACCCTCTAGCGTAATAGACAATGAAGGAAGAAAACCAAAAGGTTTAAACCATGTACAATTAAAATCCTTAAGAGTATTGTGTGACTTGGTAAGGGAAGGAAAGCCAATATCTTTCCAACAAGTAAAAGACATAATGCAAGTCGAGGTTACTTCATCAATAACGGTTCGACAAATATTCTTACTTTCCACAACAACTTGTATATGAAACAGTAACTGAGGAGGAAGCCTTGGAATACAATCTTATAATTCAAATATTATTAGATTGGTATCAGTAGGATCAATTCCACCAATATCCTTTAAGAATTTCTTCTGTTGAGTAGGACAATTTTGAAGGACTTCAAGATCAAACATCGTAGAGGGTGCTTGTGCAAGGTATTCTACAATACTGTATTTCTGGACAACACGTGCATGAGGATTAAATAATGACTTTCAAGCAATGCATTTGGGAAGAGGACGAAGAAATGTATCTGATCTCGGTCGTTTGAGATGAAGAGGAAATTTTAGAGGTGAAGTTGGTGGAGGAGCTTGAAGCAATGGTGGTGGTGAATTGATGCAAGAGCATCGCTCTAAGCCAGCTACGTTTTATCCAACCAACACATTCAGCACACATTTAATGGAGAAAGGGAGAGGCATAGCCCTCTCAATTTTGAAATTTGAAATTTAAATAAATGTTGTAAGGCTAGTAGAGCCAAAAAGCCATGCATATGCATAGGATTTATATAAAGGTCGCCTTTAATGGTTTTAAGGCTGAGATCTAGATCTGATTCAGACTAGACAACCATTCAATGTAATTGAATGTAATTTATGAGAGTAGGTAGCTTGCAGGGAAGAGCTCGAGAAGCCCCTATTTGTAAAGAGATATTTTGTATTGGAGGAGTAGTAAGTGGATTCGGTAGAGAAGAGAAGAAGACATGACTCTGTTGCATTCCAAGCTCACATTGTAAAGAGGCATTTCATATTAATACAACTAGAGCAATTTTTCTTGCGTGTTATTCTATGTTTGTTCATGAATGTCTTTATGCATTTATGATATGCTGTAGATGTATGTTAGATGTGAATTTACAGGTTGCAGGCATAATTCGTTGTCTATTGATTTCTTTGATTCCAGGTCTGGTTCTTTGTGGCTTCATGCAAGAGGTTGCATGACAGAACATTGTGGGTTTTGTAATCCAGTGCATAGACTGCACTTCTTAATTCTTTGTAATTTGGACAAAGTTGGGCTAGGAGGGCGCACTAGAGGAAGTCTTAGATTCAGGAGGAAGCCTCAAGGTTGTTGAACACCTTGGAGGTGAAGACTGTGCATAGAAAGGCACAAAGAAAACTAAATCATTGAGGGTTCTATAGAAGCTCTGCCAGGACGGCATTAAGCACTTGCATAGAGTGCATAGCAGGAACTCTATTTCGAGTTACTGGAAGACAAAACTACTGAAGGTTCTGTAGAGCTATGAAAAGAGGGCATTGAGCGAGTGCATAGAGTGCACCAAGGAACTATATGTTGAGTTCTAAGTAAAGGGAAGTCTCGAGGAGAGACACTTACAGAGCAGTTGAACATTCTGTCAGGAGAAGCTCTGCAAGGAGTGCAATAAGAAAGGAAAATGTTAGGAGGCGAGAAGCATCTCTTTTCAAGAAACACTTCAGATGTAAGTTATCTGAAAGCTCAACAACACAAGGAGTGTGTGACTAAGAACTTGTCTGAAGTTCTTAAGCTCAGAAGGAATAGCGCAAGAAGTGCACTAAGAGTGAACTTGTCTCAAGTTCAAAATCTCAGGAGGAACAGTGCCTTTGCGCACAGAGAAGTAGCCGAGAGGAGAAGAAGATTGAGAAAGCTTTCAATGTTTTTGAGTTGACCAAGCTCAATATGGATAGCATGGTTGTGTGCAGGCACCCTGCAAGGAGTGCAAAGGTTGAGAAACCCTTTGAGGTTTCAGATTCAACAAAGCTCAGGAGGGACAACATCCTTAGAACGTAAGAGAGACCAAGGTTGCAAGGCTCGCAAGAGAAGCATAGAAGGTCAAGACCTTCAAGTGTCAGAAATATTCCAAGGGAAAGGAAGAAGAACAATATCAAGAGGGAGAACAACTG
>JASDQU010374932.1:21780-39357 GCA_032191745.1 Picea mariana | reverse complement strand
ATGCTGAGATTCTTCAGCCTCTCTGGAAGTTGAGACTATTTGTCTTCTCTGGCATAGTCGAGCTTATCCTTTTTGTTTTAGTTCCAAGCTCCAACCCTCATCCAGCTGTCAATTTCTTCCATGAATCATCTTCATTCCACTGGCAGATTCCTTGTAACTCTTCAACTCCTCTGAAAATCACACAGAAGTCTCTTCGCATCCTCTGGTAGAAACCATCAATGGTTTCTAGAAGTTACACTGTGAGGATCAATATTATCCCTTTGATCATGCTCATGTTCACCTTCACCATTGGATGAACTTTATTGACATTGCCTATAAATCGGATTTCGGCATTTTGACATTTGGCAATTCTGTGCTGAGTGTCTTGACACTTTATTTCACGATCTCCGAAGTTTCGATACATAACTTTTCTGCACTAGATCCTTCCCCCATATGAATATGGTCATAACCGAGCGCCTATGATTAAAGTTCTTTTCGTGAATTCGTGTTTCATGAGTCTGGAGATGAGGCATCTCGACTCTCCAAGTCGTGATCTCCGAAACCCCGAAATGGAGCTTATCTGGACTGACTCCTTCCCTTCTCTTGTTTCATTGTTTACTTTCCTCTCCATGTTGCGATCCTCAAAACTCCGTCACGGACTGGAGTCAATGGTCCAGATCAAATCTTGATCTGACAGCTCAGATTACATCGTGATTTTTCATATCATGATATCAGGATTCCTCATGTTAATAATCTTTGACATGTTCAACTCGCGATTCTCGAAACTCCGAAATGGTGTAAGTCTGCTGACATCACATGTTAAATAACTGCCACGTGTCACCCCGATTCATGAATTACATGTTCTTGGAATGTTGAATCATTTTGACACTTTTCATTACCTGGTTGTGCCATGTGTTCCTAGATGACATGGTTTGCTGATGTGAGTCAGATCGACGGTCCAGATGTGATCTTGATTTGACTGGTCAGATTATGTCGCGATTTTTCATATCGCAAAATCAGGATTTCTGTGGATGATATTACTTGTCATCTCCAACTCTCGATCCCCGATACTTTGATAGGGAGTTGGATCAATGGTCCACATAACCCCCTGAGATGGATGGTCTTCCTTCTTTTAGGATTTTGTGAGCCCTCTACTCCTTGCACTTTAAAGATCGTGCAGGTTCTCCTCGATCCAACGGTGGTCTGACCCTGCACTCAGATCTAACACCTGAGATCTATCCTCCTCTTTAGCGTGCTCTTCTTGTCTATATTCAGATCTGAGGGCCCTCATTCTTTCAGGAATTTTGAATGAGATCCAATGATCAAAAATACTTCTCGAACTTTACGGGCCTCCGATCATTCTATCAATGTTGCGTTGCCTTCGATCATTCGATCTTCCTGGACTTATATTCTATTTGCCTGTTGATCATCGCTGTTGTACTCAAGCCATCATCGCTGTTGTACTTGCGATCAATGAAAAGCTTATGCTGCCTATAAAACATACCAAACATCCTTTGCACTATCTCTTCTGATCTTATCGAGGTTGCTCTACAACTTCTTCCCAAAATAATTCTGGTGCTTGTCTGTTACATTCTTCCTGTACTCATTCCATCTTCATTGTTGTACTTTCCATCAATGACAAGCATATGCTACCTATTAAATATTTCCAACAATTCATGTATCTGGCTACTTTTTCATCATCGCTCTCCCGATGACCTGCCCTGATGTTCAGCTTGTAGAATTCCTCAGTGTATGCTTTTACTGTCATCAGCTTCTGTCTCAGGTTTTGCATTCTCTTGAACAGAGTAATTTGATAATCCCTGGGGATGAATTTTGCCTTCATATTTGTGATCATTCTGTCCCAACTCTTGATCTTCTACTTGCCCTTGCAGCGTTTATCAGCTTATAGTTCATCCCACCACAATGCTGCATGACCCTTCAATCTCATGACAGCATGCTTGACTTTTTTGTCCTCTTCGACATCTTCATAGTCGAAGTATGTGTCCAGATCTCTAATCCAGTCTAGAAGCTCCTCTGCATCCAAGTTTCCCTCATAAATTGGAATGTCCATTTTTGATCTTGCACCCATTCTTGCAATAGATCTGATCAAATGATTGTTTGATGCATCTTCAACTGCAACTTCTTCTTCATGTTCAGTCTCAACTTTTCTTTCAGAATCACTAAGATCCCCCGCACTGACTGTGCGTCTTTGCACTATCTCCATGTCTTCGAGTCTACCTTGTAAATAATGCATCTCTCTCTCCATGGCTAGATCTGTCATCTGCCTACCTCTTCTTCTCAACATTTTGCTATCCTCTAGTAGATCAGGTGTTTGCATGTCCCCTCTCCTTGGCGGAATGGTGAATTCTTCTTCTTCTCTGCTACATAAAGAAAAGAACCTTTTTGTGCTCTGATACCAAAAACTCGCGTCGACGCATGCACCCTCCACAACCCGCAGGTAAGAAGGTCCACATCAACACAGGATATTTCTCTTCTGCCATGGTCTGAAGAACTCTAACATCCTTCTATTTCCCTATTGGGAAGTCTACACCCACAACAACTCTCACGGGATCCCCTCTTTACACTTGGGAGATCAGATTTTGCAACCTCGTGAATCTAGTGGTCAAGCGTTGGTCTCTCGAATCCCCAACACGCAAAACCATTCGACGCTGACCTTTCCTTTTCCCTTTCAGAATTTTCCCTATCACAATTTCGATGATCACGATGTCAAGAAACTTGTCTTCCTGACTCTCGAATCCCGATTTGTCGAAACTCTGAAACACTTGTGTGGTTGACCTTTCAATGGTCCTTCACTCCATTGGTACTTCAGAGTTTGCAATATCATGAATCCTAATGCATATGTTTCGGGACCTCACCCGACGAACCTCTGAAATGGTCAACGGAGGTTGACTCCATGTCAGCAGCACACTACCTGTCCACTTGCCGACTCTTCTATGGACCACACAAATCTTCTTAGCTTTCAGGATATCGCGTTTCATGATTTTGCGATTCCTGTTGCAATGTTTACGGGAGTTCCACCCATGAAAACCCGATGCAAGTATAGAAGTGCAAATACAACGACCCTTATGGCTTGGATCTACATTCCTACTCCTCCTAAGATTAGAAACCTTTAGGGAATAATTTTTGTATCTCCCCTGCTTCTCCTCGATATCTAATGGCTTACGGGACTTCGTGATTCCTCCTCAGAGAATTCCGACCATCCATCTCTTCCTCTGCGATTTCTGTGAATGACTAAGGATTCTTCCACCAACTGATCCACCTGTGGCGCAAAATCACGATGCCTTCCTTATTCTCCCAGGTACAACTTCTATGCAACCCTTCAATGGTCATAAGGCTTTATCCTTTCTGAACTTCCTTATAACTCCAAGTCTTAGAGGAATTCTCTGAGGAGGAATCACGAAGTCCCGTAAGCCATTAGATATCGCGTTTCATGATTTTGCGATTCCTGTTGCAATGTTTACGGGAGTTCCACCCATGAAAACCCGATGCAAGTATAGAAGTGCAAATACAACGACCCTTATGGCTTGGATCTACATTCCTACTCCTCCTAAGATTAGAAACCTTTAGGGAATAATTTTTGTATCTCCCCTGCTTCTCCTCGATATCTAATGGCTTACGGGACTTCGTGATTCCTCCTCAGAGAATTCCGACCATCCATCTCTTCCTCTGCGATTTCTGTGAATGACTAAGGATTCTTCCACCAACTGATCCACCTGTGGCGCAAAATCACGATGCCTTCCTTATTCTCCCAGGTACAACTTCTATGCAACCCTTCAATGGTCATAAGGCTTTATCCTTTCTGAACTTCCTTATAACTCCAAGTCTTAGAGAAGACTCTTGCACGCAATCCTTGTGGCAACCTTCAGACACTTCCAGGTGTTGAATTTCCTTCGACCCTGTGCACACCTGCAACATCAGTCTCTCAATGCTTCACTCAGATCCACAACCCTGAAACTTCTCTCAGCCTACGCACTCCTTGCACGGCTCCTATGCCCAAATGCACCTTTTGTGTGAGTGAGAACAAAAGATTTCCCTATCTGAACCCTTTGTCAATGCACTTCTTGCAGACACTTCAACTGCACTCCTTACAAGAACTCTTTCTCAGATAGAGAAACAATTGAAACTCATTCCTACTTCCTTTCAGACTTAAAACATTCAACAAGAAATCATTCATACATAGCATAAAATAAAATGTATAATAGGAAGCAACCATTCATGAGCATATCATTCAACATCAATACATAGAGAACAAACACGAAACCATTAATTTGAATCAACCTCTTTTTATTAATCCAAATATCTGTACATGGGTGTTCTTACAAAGCTCTTTGCATGCTCTTCTATGCTCTTCTTCCTCTGATAATGTTACAATACACAATGAGGGTGTCTATATCATGTTTTCCTCTTGCACTTTAAAACTGTCTAATCTGCACATTCAATTCTAACTACTTGCATTAACTACTTTAAATGCCTTCTACCTACTAAGGATGAGAGCAAATCACTCAAGGTCCATTTACATTATACAAGTGCACTTCTTCTTAATGACTTCATTTAATATTGTGCATCAACTCCAAGGTAATTTCAAAATTAACGATGGCGCTTGTCCAGCTGTCCTTTGCTTCCACGCTGGCTCGCTTGATCTTGGAGATGCTCTTACATGAACTTGTGAATTCCTACCATCTGTTGAAGCATAGTAGTAAGAAATTTGTTGATTTATTCAACCTTGCCATAGGCTTGTGGATAATAATGGGTTGAGTTTTCTTGCCAATGACTCAACTTCTCGGTAAGTTCAGACATCCTGAAATTGTGAAAATGAATACCATGATCAATGGCGATGTCTTGAGGGACACCAAATCTAGTAATGATATGATTGAATATGAATAACGCTGTAGTTTTCTCAGTATTATAAAATTTAGGCATCGCCTCGACCCTCTTAATGAAATAATCCACAGCTACAATGATGTATTCGTGCCCCCCGATTGAGTGAGGTTTACATGTCATGAATTCAATGCCCCATTTAGTGAATGGAACAATGAAAATTATAGGGTGAAGAGGAGCAGGATGAGATTGGATCTTATTGTTGTAGGTTTGATAAGCATGGAATTTTTGGATGGTAATAATGCAATCCTTAAACAATGAAGACCAGGAATAACTAGCTTGTAAGATATTTTGGGCAGTCGCATACCCAAACATATGGTAACCGCATGCTCTAGAGTGAAAATCATTCAAATCTTTCTCAACTTCATCATAGGTGAGACATCGTCAAAATATAGAATCAATACCACGATGGAAAATGGTATCACCAAGGATAATTTATTGACAGGCTTGACATTGAATATGACGACGATCTATACTAGAAAGATCAAGCTGAAAATTTTGGGTTTGGAGATAAATGATAATATCTCCATACCATATGTCATCATAATTGATTAGAAATAAAGATTCATCAGGTAAGGAATCCTCTTTCACAATTTTTGTTTCAATAGAGGGAAGGTCACATATCAATTTGACAAAATCCAAAAAATTATTTGACTTGACGTATTCAAACTCCAAATAAAACTCTTGGAGAATAACTATCCATTTATAGTACTTGTCCCCTAACAACTATCGAGTAAGGATGTGTTGCATGGGGTTGCAATCAGAAATGAATGTGGTTTTCCGTAATAAGATGTAGTGAAGAAAACATTGAACATCCTAAATAACTGCCAAGGCTAGTTTCTCCGCATGTAGGTATTTGGTTTCGGTGGTCGTGAGACTCCGATTCAAATAATATATTAAATTTTCATCATGCAAAAAATCCTCTTGGACTAGAACCATAGTAATGGTAGAGTCCAAAGTAGCTAAGTACATGAAATAATATTGACTATAATCCGGTGGAAATAACAATGGTGTACGGGTTAAGGAGACATTCAAAGCCTCAAAGGATTTGTTGAAAGTGTTGTCGCATATGAAATCATAACCTTTTTTAATAATCTAAGTAAATCCTTTCGTTAATTCAACATAGTTAGGAATGAATCGACGTAAAAAGTTTTCCTTCCCTTGAAAACTTTGGAGTTGGTGTAGTTTGGAAGGAGGTAAATTAAGAATAGACTCAACCTTCAGGGGGTCTACTCTAATCCAATGTATAGACATGATAACACAAAGAAGTAGTCTGGAATCCACATGAAAAACACATTTGTGTGGATTCAATCGTATGCGATACTAGTGACAGCGTAAGAAAATCACCCGTAGATGTGTCGTGTGATCTTGACGATGTAGAGAATGCATCAGTATATCTTCTAGATAGGGTTGTAAAATGTACTTAATTTCATGAAAAGCATAAGACATAGCGCACTAAAAAGTTGCACCAACATTTTTTAGACAAAAAGGTAGTTTTTGGTATGCGAAGGTTCCCCAAGGGAAAATAAAAGTAGTCTTATGTTGATCTGCATGTAAAATATTGATTTGATTATAGCCAGAGAAACTATCCATCAAGGAAAAGATTTCACTCCCAACACATTCATTAACAATATGGTAAATGAAAGGGGTTGGATAATTGTCTTTGGGACAAGCTTTGTTTATATCCTTGTAATCTATGTAGACACAGATCATGCCTTGTTTCTTGTTAACCGGAACAAGATTGGACACCCAATCAATCAAAGCCACAAGATAAACAAAACTGGCTTTAAGAAGTTTATCAACTTCAAGCTTAATAATAGTAGCTTTATGTGGGTGTACTGAGTGAAGTCTCTTTCGAACAGGTTTAGTGTCTGGGTAAGTCTTAATATCATGCACAACAATATCAAGATCAATAACAAGCATTTCTTCATAACTCTAGAAAAAAAGTTCAAGAAATTCTTGGAAAAGAGATTTATAAGTACGAACCTCATCAATGGAACATGAGGCACCAACATGAACATTTTCCACGAATTTGTGTTTAATTGATATATCACGAGGTAAAATAGGTGAAATATTACCCAATCTCCCTTTATACAAAACATCATGTGTTGATTCAGGAATAGAGGAAATAATAACAACGGTAAATGGAGTTGAAATATGTTGATAACTCTCTATGGTCTCAGGTTCCAGGAATAGAATAGAATGATGATTCCCATCATCCCATGGAATATATTCCATAGACATGACTTTAATGATCATCTCATCAGTGGGAAGTATCACGTGAAATGGATCAAGAGACACATCACAGAGAGGAGGATACGGAGTTTTCGATTGAAAAAATTGATAAGTCGATTCTACCAGAGTCAATGGTATTCAGTCGTCATAACAGAGACAATTGCCAGAGCTAGGTACTATCCATGGCTCATAAGACTCAGAGGTTTCAATAAAATAGGTCGATATCATGCTAATAGAGGCAACAAAATGAGAGGGAATATCAAGTGGTGGAATAGGAAATATACCCATTAACTTTGGATCTTTTAAAAGACCCACACCGACAATCTCATAACTGGGAGGTGTTTTTGAAATAAAAGGTACATTTCTAGCATGTGAATCAAAATTAGAGAAGGCCAGTTGATCGACAGTAACAACTTTTCCTTGGTGTGGAAAACATAACAAACAAAAAAGAGTAGAAACAACTACGTTCATGGAATAAATCTAATTACGACAAAGTAGAAGGTTGTAATCAAGAGGTGAATCAAAGACGTCAACCTCAACATTAACCACTTTACCCTCTAACGTAATAGACAACGAAGGAAGAAAACCATAAGGTTTAAACCATGTACCATTAAAATCCATAAGAGTATTGTGTGACTTGGTAAGGGAAGGAAAACCAATATCTTTCCAACAAGTAAAAGACATAACGCAAGTCGAGGTTGCTTCATCAATAACAGTTCGACAAATATTCTTATTTTCCACAACAACTTGTATATGAAACAGTAATTGAGGAGGAAGCTTTGGAATATGATCTTATAATTAAAATATTATTAGATTGGTATCGGTAGGATCAATTCCACCAATATCCTTTAACAATTCCTTCTATTGAGTAGGACAATTTTGAATGACTTCAAGATCAAACATCGCAGAGGGTGCTTGTGCAAGGTATTCTACAATACTGTATTTTTGGAAAGCATGTGCATAAGGATTAAATAATGCATTTCAAGCAACGCCTTTGCGAAGAGGACAAAGAACTCTATGTGAGCTCAGTCATTTGAGATCAAGAGGAACTTTTAGAGGTGAGGTTGGTGAAGGATCTTGAACCAACGGTGGTGGTGAATTGATGCAAGAGCATCGCTCTAAGCTAGCTACGCGCTAGCTAACCAACACATTCAACACACATTTAATGGAGAAAGGGAGAGGCGCAGCCCTCTCAATTTTGAAATTTGAAATTTCAATAAATGTTGTAAGTCTGGTAGAGCCAAAAATCCATGCATATGCATAGGATTTAGATAAAGGTCACCTTAAATGGTTTTAAGGTTGACATCTATATCTGATTCAAACTAGACAACCATTCAATGTAATTGAATGTAATTTATGAGAGTACGTAGCTTAGAGGGAAGAGCTCGAGAAGCCCTTATTTGTAAAGAGATATTTTGTATTAGAGTAGTAATAAGTGGATTCAGTAGAGAAGTGAAGAAGACGTGACTCGGTTTCATTTCGAGCTCACATTGTAAAGAGGCATTTCATATTAATACAACTAGAGCAGTTTTTCTTGCGTATTATTCTGTGTTTGTTCATGAATGTCTTTATGCGTTTATGATATGTTGTAGATGTATGTTAGATGTGCATTTACAGGTTGCAGGTAGAATTCGTTGTCTATTGTTTTCTTTGATTCCAGTTCTGGTTCTTTGTGGCTTCATGCAAGAGGTTGCATGATAGAACATTGTGGGTTCTATAAGCCAGTGCATAGACTGCACTTCTGAATTCTTTGGAATTTGGACAGATTTGTGCTAGGAGGGTGCACCAAAGGAAGTCTTAGACTCAGGAGGAAGCCTCAAGGTTGTTGAACACCTTGGAGGTGAAGATTCTGCAGAGAAAGGCATAGAGAAAACTAAATCATTGAGGGTTCTATAGAATCTCTGCTAGGAGGGCATTAAGCACTTGCATAGAGTGCACAAGAGGAACTCTATTTCTTGTTCATGGAAGACAAAACTGATGAAGGTTCTGTAGAGATCTGCCAAGAGGGAATTGAGCGAGTGCATAGAGTGCACTAGGGAACTCTATTTTGAGTTCTAAGGAAAGGGAAGTCTCAAGGAGAGACACTTACAGAGCAGTTGAACACTATGTCAGGAGAAGCTCTGCAAGGAGTGCAATGAGCAAGGAAAATGCCAGGAGGCGAGAAGCATCTCTTTTCAAGAAATACTTCAGATCCAAGTTATCTGAAAACTCGGTAGCACAAGGAGTGTGTGACTAAGAACTTGTCTGAATTTATTAAGCTCAGAAGGAATAGCACAAGGAGTGCGCTCAGAGTGAACTTGTCTCAAGTTCAGAAGCTCAGGAGGAACAATGCCTTTGTGCACAGAGTAGTAGCCGAGAGGAGCAGAAGATTGAGAAAGATTTCAAGGTTTTTGAGTTGACCAAGCTCAATATGGATAGCATAGTTGTGTGCAGGGACCCTCCAAGGAGTGAAAAGGTTGAGAAACCCTTTGAGGTTTCAGATTCGACAAAGCTTAGGAGGGACAACATCCTTAGAACATAGGCGAGACCAAGGTTGTAGGGCTTGCAAGAGAAGCATCGAAGGTCGAGACCTTCAAGTGTCAAAAATATTCCAAGGGGAAGGAAGAAGAATAATCTCAAGAGGGAGCACAACTGCCATTAGATTAGCTAGAGAGGTGAGATCAGGGTCGTCAAATCTACAACCAGATGAACCCAGGAGAAATGCGCACAGGTAAGTCATATCTGGGCCATTAGATCTAGCACAGGGGATCAATAGCCACTGTATCCAGGAGAAGGTGCACAAGGTTTAAACCTTTGTATATGAAAAGGTGAGGACTTGTCAAAAGTCTCGAAAGAATCATGACTGTCCACAGGAGGACACATGGCAAGCAGTCGAGGTTTCGGGGAAATTCTTGAAAGGCCTATTTCGACATTTTGGCTATGGGGAGATACAAAGGGTAAGAGTCAACACTCTTGACCCATGAAATCCTGAAAGTAGGTAAGCCATCGGATCAGGGGAGGCTCACAACCGTTGATCTCCCTTTGGAGTGGAATTTCAACATTCTAGGACCCAAGAGTTCGAAGGGTCAAGAACTATTGCAGCGGGAATCACGAAATCCTGAAACGTGAAAACCCGAAAGCATTCAGAGAAATAGCCTGGCTCATGGGACAGGGTCATGTGGACAAGACCTAAGCACAGATCTTGTCACTCGCCATCCATTTTGGGGTTCGACATTTCAACATTTCAGACTTTAGCATTCTGGCAAATTCAAGGATAAGGAGCCAGGGTTCTTGGCATTGGAAACACCGAAGTCACGAAATGCAACGTACCTTTGGAGTAGGCTGTGGTCACAGAGGAAGTTGGTATTTCAGGATATCAGCATTTCAGGGTTCGACATTTTGAAAATCCCAAGGAAAAGAAGTCGGGGCACTTTACATTGAAAACCCCAAAGTTGCGAAAATGCGACATGTATTTGGAGAAGGGATGTGGTCATGGAGGACGTGGTCACATATAACCAAAATTTCATCATTTCGGCATTTTGACATTTCTAGTTTCAGGGAACTGAAGAGTCAAGAGACTCGACATAAGTATTCACGAAGTTGCGAAACCTGAAATTCCTTTTTGAAAAAGGTCACGGTCATATCTGGTGGCCGTGTGGAGGTGAGGACCCACGCCTAGTGCATGTTGTGGAGGTGGGGTCTTCATAAAGGACCTCTGGATCAAATTTGTGGGGTTCCAGTGAGGGCCCTAAAGAACTATTTTAGTTCTGCGGATTCGAAGAAGAACGATCCTGTGCAGATATTGGCCCAAGGGTTGGGGATCTGCGTTAGGGTGGTATTAGAGATTGATTTTTTCTATATATTTCAGGTAAAGGGAGCTAGAAGAAAAGGAGTAGTCTGATACACATCAAATTTGTATCAGAGGAGGACTTCATCTGTATATTTCATATGAAGAGGATTGAAGAGATTGTTGCAGGACACAACAACAAATAGATAGTCAGGTCGACTGTAAGGAGAGGCTGAAAGCACTCACTGTGGCAAAGTGACAACAACAAGTTTGCTAGGAGGGCAGATAGGAACAGGAAAATGGCTAGTGAAGGCCATGGACGTGGTGGAAAAAAGTACTACCAGAAGAAGATCAAGGATGAGATGGATAAAGGGCTCGTTGAGATAATGACAAGGATGGAAGAGCTTGCACTGTGGGTGCAGTAGGATGAAAAATCACTATGGGTGTATGAATGGCCCATGCAAACAAAAGTTAAGTGGCTAGTCAAGAAGTTGTTTGCCAAAAGACAGTGGAGATTGTTGAAGGAATGGCTGAGGTATGTTGAAAGCATCAGGGATGAAGAAGAAGTGGTTCATGTGTGTGAACCAGAAGTTGGGAGAAATCTCGATGATGATGAGGAGAAGAGATCACTGTAAGATCTTGTGAACTGCCAGGAAGGCAGTGAAGAAAGTTCAAATTTCCAAGTGGGCAATGAGATGGGATCATTGGATCTCATAGACTGCCAGGTGGGTAGTAGAAAATTCCCAATTTTCCATGTGGGCAGGGAGAAGTAGATGAGACCATATGAATGACTCGGGAGCTCAGAAGTGAGTTCATGTCAGCAAGGAGTGTTGATGGAGATGGGATCGATTGATCTCATAGAATGCCAGGAGGGAAGAGAAGAAATCCCATGTTGCTAGGTGGGTAAGGGAGATGAGATGAATTAAAAGGTGAGTTCATATTAACAAGAGGAGCTGACAAAGAAGGAATATTAGAAGATCATTCTGATGATTGGAGGGATAAAGGTATTCCTACAATATAGCCCAGTTGAGGCCAGTGTGTGTGTTGTCGGTGCAGTGACAGTAGAAAGATAGCCAGTGGTGACTGTCATGATGATGGAGCAGATATCAGAAGCTGCCCAAGCAGAGGAAAAGGAGCATTCAAAAGAATGGCTCAAAATTTTCAGCCAGGAAGCTGAAAGGGAGACAACTGCAGCACTAAGGCCGACAATAAGGGAAGAAGAAGAGCATGCATATAAGATTCTCACTCCATGGGAGAAGAAGTTGGAGATGTTGGAGGATTGGTTGAACCATCCAAATCCAGTAGATAATGGCCATGAGAAGACAGTCATGAAGATGTTAGCAAAGGATTATTTTGAGGAATCGCTCAGAAATTTCATCCAGGGAGCTGAACAAATGGTGATAACTACAGTGCCAAGGCATGCAACATAAGATGAAGGAGAATCCCATTCTAAGGAGTAGCTGGAGGAAGCTGGAGATATGCCAATAGGAGGGCTGATAGTCAAGTTGTCAAAAGAGGAAGCTGAGAAGAGACTTAGTGATAAGACTGCAAAACTAAATTTTGCAGCAGAGTGGCCAGCTAGTGCCACAGAAGAGGAAAACCACATGGGGGATCATGATGATCTACCCACCGATAAGGAGGAAGTGCAACCAAGGAGACTGCATAAAGGGAGCCAACCATGGGAGTAGCTAGACAAGATAATTGAGGAGATTAGAAGGTTGATTATCAAATCAACATAAGAGGTCAACAAAGGGAAGCTGAGAAGAGGAGAACCTGCCATAGCAGCAGGGCAACAACAACAACAACAATGAAGCGATGGAGAGGATGGATAGCTTCGAAGAACTGTTTGGGATACAAGTGTATTTCGACAGTGATGTTGGGAAGCTCATGATTTTTTCACAGCAGAGGAGTATGATGTAATAGCATCACTCCAAGCCAGCTATGCACCAGCCAACCAGCACATTCAACACACATTTAATGGAGAAAGGAAGAGGTGCAACCCTCTCAATTTTGAAATTTGAAATTTGAATAAATGTTGTAAGGCTGGTAGAGACAAAAAGCCATGCATATGTGTAGGCTTTAGATAAAGGTTGCCTTAAATGGTTGTAAGGCTGAGATCTAGATCTGATTCAGACTAGACAACCATTCAATATAATTGAATGTAATTTATGAGAGTAGGTAGCTTGGAGGGAAGAGCTCGAGGAGCCCCTCTTTGTAAAAATATATTTTGTATCAGAGGAGTATTAAGTGGAGACAGTAGAGAGGAGAAGAATCCATGAGTCTATTGTAGTCTGAGCTCACATTGTAAAGAGGCATTTCATATTAATACAATTAGAGGAGTTTTTTCTGCATGTTATTCTCTGTTTGTTGAAGAATGTCTTTATGCATTTATGACATGTTGTAGATGTATGTTAGATGTGAATTTGCAAGCTACAGACATAAGTTGTTTTCTATTGGGTTCTTTGATTCCAGGTTTGGTTCTTTGTGGCTTCATGCAAGAGGTTGCATGATAGAACACTGTGGGTTCTGTAAGCCAGTGCATAGAGTGCACTTCTGAATTCTGTGGAACTTAGACAGAGTTGTGCCAGGAGGGCACACCAGAGGAAGTATTAGACTCAAGAGGAAGACTCAAGGTTGTTGAAAACCTTGGAGGTGAAGACTGTTTAGAGAAAGGTACAGAGAAAATAGAATCACTGAGGGTTTTGTAGAAGCTCTTCCAGAAGGGCATTGAGTGCATTCATAGAGTGCACAGAAGGAACTCTATTTTGAGTTCAGGTAAGAGAGAACTACTGAAGGTTCTATAGAGCTCTACCAAGAGGGCATTGTGTGAGTGAATAGAGTGCAAAAGGGAACTCTATTTTGAGTTCTAAGGAAAGGGAAGTGTTTAGGAGAGACACGTACAGAGCAGTTGAACACTTTGTTAGGAGAATCTCTGCAAGGAGTGCATTGAGCAAGGAAACCCCTAGGAGGCGAGAAGCATTTATTTTCAAGAAATACTTCAGATCTGAGTTATCTGAAAACTCAACAGCACAAGGAGTGTGTGACCAAGAACTTGTCTGAATTTCTTAATATTAGAAGGAATAGTGCAAGGAGTGCACTCGTAGTGAACTTGTCTCAAGTTCAGAAGCTTAGGAGGAACAATGCCTTTGCACACAGAGAAGTAGCCGAGAGGAGCAGAAGATTGAGAAACCTTTCAAGGTTTCTGAGTTGACCAAGATCAAGATGAATATCACAATTGTGTATAGGGACCCTGCAAGGAGTTTAGAGGTCGAGAAACCCTTTGAGGTTTCAAATTTGACAAAGCTCAAGAGGGAAAACATCCTTAGAATGCAGGCGAGACTAAGGTTGTAGGGCCCACAAGAGAAGCATCGAAGGTAGAGAACTTCAAGTGTCAAAAATATTTTAAGGGAAAGGAAGAAGAAAAAGCTCAGGAGGTAGCACATCTACCATTAGATCAACTAGAGAGGTGATATCTGGGTCATCAAATCTACGACCAGATGCACCTAGGAGAAATGCGCACAGGTAAGTCAGATCTGGGTCGTCAGATTTAGCATAGGGGACCGATAGCCATCAAATCCAGGAGAATGTACATGAGGTTTAACCCTTGTATATGCAAAGGTGAGGACTATTCAAAAGTTCTGAAAGCATCATGACTATCCATAGGAGAAAACCTAGCATGCAGTTGAGGTTTCGGGGAAATTCTGAAAATGCCCATTTCGACATTTCAGCTACCGGGAGATACAAAGGGTAAGAGTCAGAACTCTTGACCCATGAAATCCCAAAATAAGGTAAGCCATCAGATCAGGGGAGGCTCACAGCTGTTGATCTCCCTTTGGAGTGGAATTTTGGCATTATGGGACCTGGAAGTTTGAAGGGTCAAGAATTGTAGCAGTCAGAATTGTGAAATCCCGAAACACTAAAACCCAAAAGAATTCAAAGAAATAACACTGGGTCATGGGACAGGGTCACGTGGACAAGACCCAAGTGGGGAGCTTGTCACTCGCCATCCCTTTCATGGTTCGACATTTTGGCATTTTGGAGTTTGGCATTTCAACAACTTCGAGGATAAGGATATGGGGCTCTTAGCATTGAAAACCTCGAAGTCGTGAAAAGCAACATACATTTGGAGTAGGCTATGGTCACAGAGGAAGACGATATTTTGGGATATCGACATTTTAGGGTTTGACATTTTAGAAATCCTGAGGACAAGAAGTCGGGGCACTTTGCATTGAAAACCCCAAAGTCATGAAAATGCGATGTGTATTTGGAGAAGGGTTGTGGTCACGGAGGACGCGGTCACATAGAACCAAAAGTTTGGCATTTCGGGTTTCGAGGAATTGAAGAGTCAAGAGACTCGACATAAGGATTCGTGAATTCACGAAACCTGAAATTCCTTTTTGGAAAAGGTCATGGTCATATCTAGTGGTCGTGTGGAGGTGAGGACCCACACTCAATGCAAGTTGTGTAGGTGGGGTTTTCTTAAAGGACCTATGGATCAAATTCATGGGGTTCCAGTGAGGGCCTGAAATAACTATTTCGGTTCTGTGGATTCAAAGAAGAATGATCCTGTGTGGATATCGGCTCGAGGGTTAGGGATCTGTGTCATGAATCATCAACTTTCTCCTTCGAGGGAGAATAATATTTGGCTTGAGATGTTATTGCAATTTTGTTCTTCTTGGAGTCACTAATACACATAAGTACACAAGATGTGGTAGAAGTAGAAGTTTGGTCATGAATGACCAATTGGGCCTATTTCTGAGAAGGAAATAGTTGTGATAAGATGGTGGGTGTAGGAGGTGTCCCGGTCCCTTGTAGGAAGTTAGTAACCATATATTGTTGTGGACAATCTTTCATATAATGATCATCACTACAGATAAGGTAAGGATAACAAGGTTTATGGTTGTCTTTGTCATCAATAGGTTGGGTTTTGGTTTTTTCATATTGTTGATTATTACTTTTTTCCTCCTTATTCTTACCCTTCCCTTTCTTTTTATTTTGGTTATTACTGGTAGGTGTATATTGAACCGAATTAACTTCAGATTTTTTACCGGGATAATGAGTTGGAGTAGGAGTATTTTGTACATTAGAAGGACTAGACTTGGGATTGGAATGATTATCTTGACTAGATTAAGTCTCATCATGAAAAGTTCCAATAATTCCATCAACATCATGAGAAGCTACCAGAGGTGTTGGGGTAGAATTTGTTGATGGAAGAGGAGAAGTATTGATAAATTCATATAGTGTGCCCATTTGTTAATAAACAAGATCCAAATATTGAGCACGGCTGATTGTCTGCTCTTCAATGACGACACCACCCATGGAAACATCACGAGCTATAGGACCAGTGAGTGATTTGGTAAACCACTCAGCCAATAGTTGATCAGAATGAGGAACTTTGATTAAAAATCATCTCCTCCTCCACTCATGAATATGATCGAAAATGTGAATAAATGAAGATTGCTTGAACGAACTCAAAATTTTCGTCCCTGTCTCGTATCGTACTGGTAATTAGTAATGTGTTAAGAACCCCATGGCTAAGGTATTGAAGTCATTAAAGAATCCTCACAGTAACTCAGTATACCATTTGGATGTCGAACCCAGAAGATTTCATTGGAAAAGACATAATCCTATAGATCCATCCATCAGGGAGTTGGATGAACACCAAAAATGGAAAGTCACGACATTATTATTCGAGTATTCTCTTGATTGAACTTCAAATTTAGGAATGTTTGATGGTAATTTGGCTGGTATGATGGGACAATAACTAGAATGTTAAATAGGATTGTTGAAAATACTAGATAAATCTGGTAAATCCAAAGTAGCAAGAAACGACAATTGACTATTCACTTGAGGAAACTAGTAGTTTTGAGGAGGGAGTCCTGTAGGTATACCAGTAGGACCGTTATCACTAAAATTTCATCTGCACATGGTTACAAAAACTCAGCATCATCAAACAATGATGAAGTCATTCATGGACCTGAATTAATACCACAACATTCAAAAAAGGTCAAAAACTATACAAAGTAGTGAAAAATTGAAGAGCGTTATGCAGACATTGGGTGCGCGTGCACATGCGCATAACAAGAATGCAGAAATCGTGCACAGGCACACGATGCACGACTGTTATCGCAAAAAGTCGTGCACCTACTAAATGATGCACTTATGAGAGTGGTCAGCCTCCCACCCACTTATGGTTCAACTACCAAGCCGATTTGACCCTCAAATCTAGACTGGATCTAACTGGTGGTCTGGTCAAAGACCTAGGAATGCCCTAAATGGCCTCTTTTCACACTACAAAGCAGTTAAAAAATAACCCAAAGCAATGCTATAAAAATCCATGGATGCACCTCATTTTTTTTAAGGAATTCAAAGTAATGTTATGCTGCCTCTATTGTCTTGAGGACTCCATCCTTGTCAAGAGCATAGTGGCACCATAGCATTGGACAATCCACCTCACCCATTGAGTGGATTTGTAAAGAGTTCTTTCATCACCATTTTCCATTTTTCTTTGTTGTAAGAAGAGCTAGCTAGTGGGGGTCCAAGAGCCCTCTCTTGGAGGAAGAAGGGACTCACAGTACCCTTTATTCTTGGTGCTTTTTTTTCACTAATAGATCATCCTCAAACATTGGTGACATGGGTCTTATGGTTCTTTTTGTTTCTATGTCCCTATGCTCATGAATTTAGTTTTTATTGCATCT
>JASDQU010374932.1:3296-21730 GCA_032191745.1 Picea mariana | reverse complement strand
AAAACCTAAAATTCCTTTTTGGAAAAGGTTGTGGTCATATCTAGTGGAAGTGTAGAGGTGAGGACCCACACCCAGTGCACGTTGTGTAGGTGGGGTTTTCTTAAAGGACCCGTGGATCAAATTCATGGGGTTCCAGTGAGGGCCCGAAAGAATTATTTCAGTTCTGTGAATTCAAATAAGAACAATCCTGTGTGGATCTCGACCTGAGGGTCAGGGATCTGTGTCATGAATCATCAACTTTCTCCTTCGAGGGAGAATAATATTTGGCTTGAGATGTTATTGCAATTTCGTTCCTCTTCGAGTCACTAATAAACATAAGTACACAAGATCTGGTAGAAGTAGAAGTTTGGTCATGAATGACCAATTGGGCCTATTGCTGAGAAGAAAATAGTTGTGATAAGACAGTGGGTGTAGGAGGTGTCCCGGTCCCTTGTAGGAAGTTAGTAACCATATATTGTTGTGGACAATCTTTCATATAATGATCATCACCGCAGATAAGGTAAGGATAATGAGGCTTACGGTTGTCTTTGCCATCAATAGGCTAGGTTTTGGTTTTTTCATATTGTTGATTATTACTTTAATCCTCCTTATTCTTACCCTTCCCTTTCTTTTTATTTTGGTTATTACTGGTAGGTCTATATTGAACCGAATTAACTTTAGATTTTTTATTGGGATAACGAGTTGGAGTAGGAGTATTTTTTACATTAGAAGGACTAGACTTGGGATTGGAATGATTAGCTTGACTAGATTAAGTCTCAACATTAAAAGTCCCAATAACACCATCAACAACATGAGAATCTACCAGAGGTGTTGGGGTAGAATTTTTTGATGGAAGAGGAGAAGTATTGATAAATTCATACAGTGTGCCCATTTGTTAATAAACGAGATCCAGATATTGAGCATGACTAATTGTCTGCTCTTCAATGACGACACCACCCATGGAAACATCATGAGATATAGGACCAGTGAGTGATTTGGTAAACCACTCAACCAACAGTTGATCAGGATGAGGAACTTTGATTAAACATCATCTCCTCCTCCACTCATGAATATGATAAAAAATGTGAATAAAAGAATATTGCTTGAACGAACTCAAAATTTTCATCCCTGTCTCGTATCGTATTGGTAACTAGTAATGTGTTAAGAACCCCATGGATAAGGTATTGAATTCATTAAAGAATCCTCACAGTAACTTAGTATACCATTTGGATGTCGAGCCCATAATATTTCATTGGAAAAGACATAATCCTATAGATCCATCCATCAGGGAGTTGGATGAACACCAAAAATGGAAATTCATGACATGATTATTCGGGTATTCTCTTGATTGACCTTCAAACTTAGGAATTTCTGACGGTAATTTGGATGGTATGATGGGACAATAAGTAGAATGTAAAATAGGATTGTTGAAAATACTAGATAAATCTGGTAAATCCAAAGTAGCAAGAAACGACAATTGTCTATTCACTTGAGGAAACTAGTAGTTTTGAGGAGGGAGTCCTGTAGGTATACTAGTTGGACTATTATCACTAAAATTTCGTCCGCACATGGTTACAAAAACTTAGTATCGTCAAATAGTGATGAAGTCAGTCATGGACCTGAATTGATACCACAACATTAAAAAAAGGTCAAAAACTATACAAAGTAGTGAAAAATTGAAGAGTGCTATGCAAACATTGGGCGTGTGCACGCATGCACATAACAGGAACACAGAAATAGCGCACAGGTGCACGATGCACTACTATTATCACAAAAAGCCGTGCACCTGCTAAATGATGCATTTATGAGAGTGATCAGCCTTTCACCCACTTATGGTTTAGCTCCCAAGCCGATTTGACCCTCAAATCTAGACTGGATCCGACTGGTGGGCTGGTCAAAAACCTAGGAATTCGCTAAATGGCCTCTTTTCACACTACAAAGAATTTAAACAATAACCCAAAGCAATTATATAAAAATCCATGGATGCACCTCTTTTTTTTTAAGGAATTCAAAGTAATGTTATGCTGCCTCTATTGTCTTGAGGACTCCATCCTTGTCAAGAGCATATTGGCACCATAGCATTGGACAATCCACCTCACCCATTGAGTGGATTTGTAAAGAGTTCTTTCATCACCATTTTCCATTTTTCTTTGTTGTAAGAAGAACTAGCTAGTGGGGGTCCAAGAGCCCTCTCTTGGAGGAACAAGGGATTCATAGTCCCCTTTCTTCTTGGTGCTTTGTTTCACTAATATATCAGCCTCAAACATTGGTGACATGAGTCTTATGGTTCTTTTTGTTTCTATGTCCCTATGCTCATGAATTTGGTTTTTATTGCATCTCTTAGTTTAATTCTTAATTGTAGTTTTTATTTTCTTTCCCTAATTCTTTTCTTTACATCTGTCTTGCTCAGCAGACCCAACTAATCTTGCAAGAAACTCTGTTTTGCTCACCAAGGTGGTGAAAGAGGTGCAAAAGATTGGTGACTATAGCCCGTGACCCATTTCTTAGGCCGAAAATCTAAATGTCGCACTTTGACCGAGGTACCTAGTGACCAACTTTAGGACATCTACCCAGGTGGCAATTGTGGGCTGCAATTGCACCTTGATTGGATTTTGTGTGGCTATTGGGAAATATTTCCAGCTCTTTCAGGATATGCCCCCTTTACCCCTCATTATAACCAATTATTTCATCCTTCACTAGTTTCTCTTCCAGTGACTTCAGACCCCACTATTGAGTACTATTGGAAGGTCCAATGTTATTTGACAAAAAGGATGTTACGTCTTCTAAGACATGAGCATTCGTTTTCTTTTGATTCCCTACGTGGACAAAACCCACTTACCCATATATATGATTATTTGTCAAAAACATTTTATGTATGATGAACATCTGATTATAGTTTGATTTGGATATATATATTGNTGAGGTCCAATGTTATTTGACAAAAAGGATGTTACGTCTTCTAAGACATGAGCATTCGTTTTCTTTTGATTCCCTACGTGGACAAAACCCACTTACCCATATATATGATTATTTGTCAAAAACATTTTATGTATGATGAACATCTGATTATAGTTTGATTTGGATATATATATTGTGTAAACATTCAACGCAAAGGCTCTTGTTTCTATATTAATCTCACCACTCTTTTCACACATTCACACAGCTAGTTTGACATCATAGGGGAACCACAGAACCCCCTTCATTCATGGCGCTTGCTAAAACTCCCTCCTATCTTAGGGGGAGTGTTTGGTCATACCTTCTCATCAACACCTCCTTCACACACTCCTGTGAGTGATACTATTTTAGGATCAACTTTGCTTGGTTCTACATTACTTGGGTCCACTTCCCATGGTCATCCATTCACTCGATCTCCTTTACACGGAAGTGGGAGACCCACTTCCTCTCAAGGAGGAAGTACTAACCCACCTAGCCCCCCTCAAGGGTCAGGTTCACAACACACTCACACCATGGCCGGAGCTAATCCCCCACCCCCACTATAGATGCCATATTTGGCCTCTCTCAACATATTGGATCTCATCAAACTTACCAATGATCCTATATTGCATGATCCCACATGGCCTGCAATGCCAAACAAACTACCTTAGGACATACCAAAGTTTGAAGGAAAGGCAGGCGATGACCCTGCCAACCATGTCACAACCTTTCACCTATGGTGATGCTCCAATAGCATTATGAATGATTCCATCAGACTGCGATTATTTCAATGCACACTCACTGGCCCATCGGCCAAATGGTATGTAGAAGAAAAATTAGGGTCCCATGCAACTTTTGAGTCATTGGCCAAAGCATTCTTGACCTTCTTCCAATTACCCATCTGCCACGACAATGGTCTAGAACTACTTTCTAATTTCAAAAAAACCTCAGCCACACACATCGTTGACCACATTCACGAGTGGCATATGTGATGTTGTTTGTGCAAAGCATAAACCACCAAGAAACAATGTCTCGACTGGTTTCTTAGATCACTTATCTCTCTCCTCGATAAGGATGTAGCTTCCACCTTCCCTCAATCATGGTACTTATACACTATACTTCTTGATCTTCCAAAACCTATGCCATTTGGCCAAGACAAACCTAGGATGTTTCACTCAGAAGACAGACTCATTGGTGCCACCAATCACCATGGTCCACAACCCCAACCACTACCAATGTATGGAACACCTCAATACCCTCTGGCATACAGGGGCACTTCTTATTACCCCCCACCCCCTTATCAACAACCATACCCTGTTGCTATACCTCCACCCATTAGTAGACCATCGCCGACACCTCCCCCACATCCACCTATGCAAACAACCAGTGGTACTCCCTCAACCTTAGCTTATAGTACTAGCAAAAGAACTATGCCTTCCTATGTACCTTATGGATTGGTACTGCCACATAATCCGTACTTCCCATTTCCTGGTCCTCCACAACCCATGTCTCCCCCATATCCTCATGTAGGGGTGAATTTTGTTCAAACCTCTATTGTTCAGCAATACCAAAGTTTTGAACAGTTGAATATAGCCAATCCAACCCATCCATCGAACAATTCCAAGAAGAAAGGATGAAATAGGAATAAAAACAACCCAAGTCAAGGTAGGAATCAACCCCCACCGCACCAACCCACTGGGGGCAATCGGAACCAAGGGAACCAAAACCCCCAAGGGGGAAATAATAATAAACGTCGAGGGCAAAATAAAAACAATGTTAAAACCATATTCCCTTGTGTCCTTTGTGGTGATTTCGGCCATTACACTCATCATTGCCCCCAGATCGCGGATTTCAAATGGTTGAAAGACTCTGGTAGTCTTCCCCATTCTCCTAGACCGCCTGCCCCTCAGTAGGAACCACAAAAATATGTGCAACAACCCCCTCCCACCATGATGCAAAATCATATTTAACATCAGGGTGTGATCAACACCCAATAGGACACACAACATCCCCCACCTCATGTGGGAAAATACCTCAACCCCAACAATCCAACAGATCGCACAATTCTCCTCACTAGCGAGGAAGACATCCTTCTGCAAACACGTAATCATCAGTATCATGCACTTGTTCAGTCTTCTCCTCTCCCTCCAGAGACAAACCCTACATCGACGGGACCCGCATTGGTGATTCCTTTACCTTCCACCGAACCACCTCTTCGCATCCCTTGCATCCCATTACGCAGGAATGTCCACAACCCACGGGCTAGGGAAGCTCATAAATATAGTTTGGTAGATGACTTAGTGAAATCCCCGGCTGCCATGTCAGTATTGTAGGTCCTCCATACTTGTCCTACTCCACGAAAATCATTACTTTCCACCTTGGGGGCAGTCGACCCTGTAGATACCTGACTTATCACCTTTGATCTTGACAGTGGAGAACCTCGTCTTCCCGCCTTGATCGCTTTTCAAATACCAGTGAAAATACGGAACATCATAGTTGATCAGTGTATCATCGATGAAGGTGCATCTACATGCATTATGTCCAAAACAGTATGGCAGAATATTCGTTCCCATGAACTCATTCCCTCTGCCATCACCTTAAGAGCTTATGATGGATGACCATCCTCTCCTGAAGGGCTCTTCCAAAATGTCCCTATCGAACTCGGGGGTAAGACTATTCTCATCGATATCGAATTATCGATGCCCCTCTCGATTATAATATCTTGTTCGATCGTAGATACATGTACGCTATGAAGGTAGTGGCATCTTCTGTCTTTTATACAATGATGTTCCCTCACAATAGGAAGATCATTACCATTGACCAAGTCTCACATTATGAGCCTAACCCATCTGCCAACATCGATAACATTTTTCCTCTCATCCACACAAGCCACGATGCATATCCACTCGTCGAGATGGGTTTTGGGATTTTTAAAGATCCATCCTTGTTAGGGACGTACCATGGACCAGCACCACTCCTTCATCCTATTAATCAATTATTTGTCAAATCATCTAATGGAACTCACATAGAGGATATCCCTCCTCCTACAAAAGCTTCTATAATCTCTGATATCCCACTCATCGCAGAAAACCCTCCTCAAGAACCTCTTGCACACTCGTCGACCCCACCGGTCCATGATTCCACCTATTCCCAAGGACATATCCCAGTTTGGGAGACAGTTCCCCAAGCCATCACTCAAATTCCCTTCTTTTACCCTCCACTAGGTATGGAAGCTTTTCAGGTAGCCGCAATGCTCACACTACCTAATATGGTGTTAGCCATCCCAGTTTGGTATTTTCACCCACCGGAGATGGTCCCTCAACCATCCCTCCCACCCCAAAAAGAAATAATCCCCATGACGATTCCCATTCTTACTCCAACCACACCCCCACTCACTAACCCCCCTACCACAACAGGGGGAAGGAGAAAGAAGAAAGAGCCCACAACCCCACTTCCTGCCCGCATCCCACCACCTTGCACACTATGTGAGAANACCAACAACTATCCATCGCTACCATAATTAAAGAATTTGATCCCACTCAATCACACTCCCCCAACACCCGCCACTACTGTTAGTCCTGCCACTACCACCCCCCCTTCCAGTAGTAAAGGGTTGCGGACCAAATACACTTGTGCTATATGTTCAGAGTATGGCCATTATACCCATCATTTCCCAGCACTACCACGCTTTAGGCAAACATTAGCCGTAGTACGCTAGAACTTTCAAAGCAATCCCAGTCCTACTACATCCTCCTCAACAAATATCACTGACATCCGCTATGTCACCACTTCATTCAATGAACGTATGAGATTCCCTTGCTCTCTCTGTGATTCATTAGCTCATTTCACATACCAGTGTCCTATGATCCTTGAATACAGGCAATGCCAATTGACTCTGCTTCACCAACCCGCAGAGGCAATAATTGACATTACCTCATCAATAGAGGATCTTCATGTCATTTTTCCCAAGCCCGAGGCCCTCCCAATGCCTCCATGGTTCTTAGATGACTTATCTGAGGATTCACCCCCCAACCCCTGCAACTCTCCTGCTCATTCCCCTATGTACATTCTACATCCAACCACCATGGGTACCCCTCAGTACTTCAATATATGGTTTATGTCGAGTGAACCCTCACCATCTCCTAACATCGTTCCCCTTGCTTCTTCACCAGGGGGCAACCACACAAAAATCGTCACCGATATCACTCCTCATGACCCTTTGTATTCTCAACACTTCCAATGTGGCAAGGAATTCCTCGAAGAGTTAAACCACCCAGACCTCCCCTGGGATGCGCTACACAATCACTCACTCTTCTCTCCAAAAGAAGCTTCCATGCCTCCTAACCAACACCTCGTTTACGCGGTCGAAACCAACAATTTTATCCCATCAGGGCCTATCGACTGGTTCAAAAACCCCATTCCTACCCCAGATGCTTTTGAAGAAGGCAACATGGCCAACATTTCCCCCACCATTAAAATCAACATTTCCATTAAAAATGGCATCATCAAAGAAATCACCATCAGAGCTGCTTGCACTCTTCAGAAAATCATGGCATATAAATCCCTCTTCCAGGAATATTGGGATATTTTTGCCTGGACATACACAGAAATTCCTTGCCTCAATCCCTCCATCGTCGAACATCACATCAACACCTGGCCCGACATTACACCAGTTCACCAGATACAGCGACCGCTACACCCATCCAAAGTTGTGGCTATCAAAGCTGAAATTGACAAATTACATGCTGCTGGTTTCATTTACCCCATCGCTTATACCTCATGGGTTTCCAACCTTGTACCTGTTAACAAAAAATAGGGAACTATCCGCATTTGCAAGTACTTTCATGATATCAATCATGCATGTCCCAAAGAGAACTTTCCGATGCCTTTCATTGATCATATTATCGACGACTGCGTCGGCCATGAGGCTCTCTCCTTTATGGATGAATTCTTTGGTTATATTCAAATTCAAATTCACCTCGTCGATCAGTATAAAACCGCATTTACTACCCCTTGGGGTACTTTTGCATATCATGTCATGCCTTTTGTCTTAAAGAATGCTGGCGCAACTTTCCAGCGGGCGATGACATACATCTTTCATGATCTTGCTCATATCATCCCTGCCTACTTGGACAATCTCACAGCTCGATCCAGGAAATGCACCCAGCATATCAATGATTTACGAATCATCTTTCAACAGTGTCATCACTACAACATCTGCTTGAATACTCTCAAGTTTGTGTTCTATGTCACCACAGGGTACCTCCTTGGTTTTATTGTTTCCCAAAGCAGTATTACCATGGACCCCCTCAAAGTCAAAGCTATCACTGAAATTCCACAGCCCCAGAATTTATGACAACTTCAAAGCCTACAAGGCAAAGCTAACTTTCTTAGATGCTTTTTCCTAGACTACGCCATACGTGCACACAGTTTCCTTCACTTACTACGTCATGACATCCCATTTCACTAGGATGACCATGCCCAACAGTCATTTCACAATCTAAAAACAACACTTTCAAATGAACCTTTAATTAGTGTACCTGACTACAATCGCGACTATATCCTCTACGTATCAATATCAACTATATCAGTAGCCGCTGTCCTCGTCTAGCTAGGTGATGAAAATCGTGAAAATTTCATTTATTGCATTAGTAAAAACCTCTCAGGACGACCCTTGAAGTATAAACATGAAGATAAACTTGCTCTTGCAGTTGTCCTCGTAGTCCAAAAAATGCGCCACTAAATTTTTCTTTGGACAACAGAGGTCATCGCAGATTCCAACCTTATGCAGTACTTGCTTAGCCGTCGGTAAGTTAACAACAAATTTGCTTGATGGATCATTATCCTTTAGGATTACAACCTCAAGTTCTCAACACCTAAGAGTAAGAAGGCCCTCGTTCTCACTGAACTTGTTATGGCCCTCCCCTCTGACACCACCAGTGCCCCCCTCAACACCGACTTTCCCAACGAAGATCCCTTTTACATCACTAAGGATGATCCTTGGTATGGTGACCTTCTTTTCTATCTCCGCACTCAGAAGTTCGGTAACCACATTTCACGCGATGATCATCGTCATATTCACCATCAGGCCCCTTACTACCTCCTCATCGAAGACATCCTATATCGGCGGGGCGTCAACACCATTCTTTGTCGATGCCTAACTATTGACGAGGTCTATAGAGTCTTAAATAACTGTAACAGTGGCACATGTGGGGGCCATCTTTCGGGCATATCTGCTTGTCAAAAGATTATCCACGCTGGTTACTTTTGGCATACCTTGTTTCATGATTGCATTCATGTCGTGAAACGATGTGAGCAATGTCATCTCTACGGAAACAAATCCTAATCTCCCCCCGCTCTTCTCCACCCTATCATTATTTCCAGACCTTTTTTGTAAATGGGGCATCGACTTCATGACTTGTAATCCCCCCTCAAGCAGTGGCCACAAATACATCGTTGTCATCATCAATTACTTCACCAAATGGGCAGAAGCTATGCCCACTTTCAACAACACCGCTGACACTGCAGTGCATTTTTTCTTTAACCATGTCATATCCCACTTTGGAGTACCTCTCCAACTCATTTTCGATCATTGGAAACACTTCGAGAATGAGATCTTCGTCAAACTCTCATCTCAGTTAGGATTCTCTCACGAGTTTGCCTCACCATATTACCCCCAGTCTAACGGATAGGTTGAAGCAGTTAACAAAGTCCTGAAGACCATGTTATAGTGCATGGTTAATACACATAAAACCAATTGGCATCATATGTTATTTTATGCGCTATGGGATTACTGAACGGCTATGAAAATAGCTACTAGTTTCACACCATTTCATTTAGTCCATGGGGTTGACGCCACTCTTCCCATCGAGTGAGAAATTCCCACTTTACGCACTGCAATTGAGCTACTACCCAAAACTGCTCCAATGGAGAAGCACTTGCTAAAATTGGAGTCTCTAGATGAAGATCGTCGATCTTCCTTACAGAAAAACGAGGCAGCAAAAAAATGATCCAAGGCTACCTTTGATCGCCATGTCAACCTTCACTCATTTCACGAAGGCGACCTTGTCCTGGCTTACGATCTCGCTCATGATACCTTTCTCCATGGAAAATTTGAGTCACTCTATCATGGCCCATACATCATTCAACATTGCCTCACCAAAGGCACATATATTCTAGCCTCTCCTGAAGGCCTCTCTCTCAAAGAACCCGTCAACAGGTTGTATCTCAAGAAATTTTATGCTTAAATGTAGTCATTCTACTTTAGGTTTTTTTCTTCTTTTCTAGCGTTTTTAATCTTTTTCTCCTTTCCTCCTGTCTAAACTATCCTTTGTGCTATTGACAGATTCTTTCTCCACCAGCCTACCACATCGGTCATGCCGATGGTGCCAGCCGTTGGACACAAAATATAGCTTTGGCTACTTGGGCTCTCTACACCCCCTCACATGAAATGCTCTATTCGAGCGGCATATGTTTGGGTTCAGCAACCAACAACCAAGCCAAATACACTGCTTTCATTGGCCTCCTAGCTGACGCCCAACATCATCATATTCATCACTTTAGCATCTTCCTCGACTCTCAACTAGTCGTTCTCCAGCTCAACAATGTGTACCGCATCTGTGATCCTTGCCTCTTTCGCAAATACCTGTAGGTTAGGCTTTTATCTCGACATTTTGATTCTATTACATTTACACATATTCCAAGACAATTGAATCAAATTATAGATAACCTAGCTAATATTGTGTTAGACTGGCATATATCACATCAAGATACACATACATAAACATATAACACAAACCTGTCACAACATATACATAGAATAGACATCCTCAAAACATTAACCAAAAACATGTAAACACCACATAGATCTCAAACGTGTATACTTATGTACAACCAATAGGCATGCACATAGTGCGTGCCTTTAATTCCCTCACCTGTGCCCCCATGTGCGTCTATCTGATGGGTAGGTGTGCATGTGTGCACACCTCCTTCTGGATCACCCATGCACATGGGGCCCACATCCACAAAACCCCTCTGTACAACCCTTCGTACAGCCCCTACCCAAAAAATGAAATCCTATTTCTATGCAGGATGATCAGACCACTAACCTAATGATTGCTAATTACCAATCGGTTGCCTCGTCCTCTCTGAATCTCCAAATCTCCTCTGAAAACTGCTCATCTAGTCACTATTGCAGCAGGTACAAATGAGGTGGCAATGTGGGCCCTACAACTATATATAAGTCTTTTTTCCAAACTTCCACTCACTATTCCAGGAGCCCACAGCGTCCGTTTCTCAATCCATCTTCAGCCACGGGATCAACATCCCATCATCTACATCACAACAGTCCCTGGGCCTCTTGTCATCCTGAGCCCCCGGGGCGCCTTTTTTTTCATACCCTGGTCAGGTATGCATGCGCATTTTCACACTTATCAAAGACATGCTCCTATCTTTGATTCTCTTCAGATATTGTTCATGTTGGGTATTTGGTTTTCATGTGTGCAGGTACTTGATCATCATACATCAGCACAACCCCTCAAGGTATATACTCAGCACTGGCATGTAGTCTTTCCCTCTGTATCACACTTACATTTCCAGTCACACCCTCTGATATTTTCCTCTAGGATCCCCATTCCCAACTCTGCAGTACCCTCACCTCCATTTGAATTTTCGGTACCGTTACCCAGTACCATTCTTACCCACATGAGTTGTCCCATTCATAGCACCTTTTGACACTTCTGACACTCATGTTGTTTTTCAAAACCCTTTAGGGATGGGAGTCTCGATAGTCTTTCATCATGTCGCGAATCAACCACATACTCCTTCTCCTCATTTTGCTAGCTTTCCCACACGGACTCCTAGATCATCTCTTCACGGTTCTTCTTTTTGACCGCACCTCTGCAGTATCATGAACCCTACATTTCATCCACAATTAGTTTGCCCATCTGCAAATCTCCCTTCATTTCACCTACCTCATACAGAAACTCACCAATGGGGGCCCCACCCTTCATCAGTTTTCTGAGCAAATTATACCCTACATGGCCCACCCATCTCATGTTCGGGCACCCGTTTCTGTATTTGTACATTTCTCCCCAATTATTCATTATTTATTTTACAAACACCTTTATTTCCAGTTGTTACATTACCTCTTTTATCGTCACCTTTGGAGACCTGCTTCCCTCTTTTTGGCCAACCACAACCCATGTCACCCTTGGTTGGAGCACTACTTCTCATCTACCTTTGTCGGCATCGTCTGTATCTTCAGAGTACCCCACAGGTCACTTACCTCTGCCCTCTGAGTTTATTCACTTTGTCTCACCTCTGGCACAACTTATCCCCAGTCTTTTCATCCCCCTAACACTCGACCTCGTTGAATGGTTGCGACCACTGTTTCTCTCACACATACTCTAACCAAGGGTAGTCTTGAGTCTTCCCACATCTTGACTTCTTCCATGTACCTCCACCACTTCCTCACCTCAGTAGATTTCATGAAGCCATTTTCTTTCGGGAGTCCCGTTCCCCTTTTTTGTCAACATTAGTACAGTTTCTAGAAGAGTGATCGTATCTTGATTCTCATTATCCACTTAATGAGAGATCTCGGACAGTGTAGGGTGAAACACCATTTCTCCCTACTATCATTGACCCCCATAACATTCGACGCCAACATTTTCTCATGTTATGGTGGATCTTACTTTGTGACTATTGCAGTTATTTCTTTCATTTGCCGAAGACCTCTAAACTTGGCTGGGCTATCAGTGCCCACATAATCATTGCTACTTATTACCGCGATCACTGCCTACTATTCAGAGTATGTTCAATTGTAGAATTGTCTTCTGACTTTATCACAACTGCCCCCGAGGGTGCAGCAGTTGTCTACACCAACACTTCAGTCATCTTTTTTCAGAGTTACATGACATGAGCATGGGGCATGCCCACCTCGTTTGTACACAGTTTTATATTTTACACACCTTATGGAAGGTCGGGTCCTACCGGTTCCTTTTTCCCCCCAACGGATCGCTATGCACGATCCCACTATTTCTCTCTCTTACAACAACATTCTGATTAGAAGAAACATTGATGGATTTTGTCTATACGTATGCTCCTAACCTCATCCATCAGGGGGCATCTGTTATCACTAAAATTTCGTTCGCACATGGTTAGAAGAAATTAGCATCGTCAAACAATGATGAAGTCATTCATGGACTTGAATTAATACCACAACATTCAAAAAAGGTCAAAAAGTATACAAAGTAGTGAAAAATTGAAGAGCGTTATGCAGACATTGGGTGCGCGTACACATGCACGTAACAGGAATGCAGAAATCGTGCACAGGTGCATGATGCGTGACTGTTATCAAAAAAATCCACGCACCTACTAAACGACGCATTTATGAGAGTGGTCGGCCTCCCACCCACTTATGGTTCATCTCCCAAGATGATTTGACCCTCAAATCTGGACTGGATCTGACTGGTGTGCTGGTCAAAGACTTAGGAATGCCCTAAATGGCCTCTTTTCACACTACAAAGAAGTTAAAAAATAACCCAAAGCAATGCTATAAAAATCCATGGATGCACATCATTTTTTTTAAGGAATTCAAAGTAATGTTATGTTGCCTCTATTGTCTTGAGGACTCCATCCTTGTCAAGAGCATATTGGCACCATAGCATTCGACAATCCACCTCACCCATTGAGTGGATTTGTAAAGAGTTATTTCATCACCATTTTCCATTTTTCTTTGTTGTAAGAAGAGCTATCTAGTGGGGGTCCAAGAGCCCTCTCTTGGAGGAAGAAGGCACTCATAGTCCCCTTTCTTCTTGGTGCTTTTTTTTCACTAATAGATCAACCTCAAACATTAGTGACATGGGTCTTATGGTTATTTTTGTTTCTATGTCGCTATGCTCATGAATTTAGTTTTTATTGCATATCTTAGTTTAATTCTTAATTGTAGTTTTTATTTTATTTCCCTGACTCTTTTATTTATAGCTGTCCTACTCAGAAGACCCAACTGAGCTTGCAATCACCTCTGTCTTTCTCACCAAGGTGACGAAAGAGGTGCAACAAGGACCATAAGAAGGCTATAGATAGTTGGAGGGTCATGAAAAATTCGGTGGTGGAGGATATTGAGTCGAATAACCAACAAGAGTTGATTGATTAGGTAAGCTTCCTTGGAAAGGAGAATTAGACTGAAAATTTTGACCCCAAGTAGGATTCATATATCATGGATACGGTTTCCCAAGATGATGGGGTACAAAAGAATCAACTTGTGGATGTTGTCCCCCAGACGGTTGTTGATTCCATTGGAAAGGAAAATTCCAAGTTTGATATTGTAATCCAGGTATACTTTTTCCATAAACTGGGTTATGTCCTTCAACTTGTGGTTTCCCCCCAAGTTGAGGCTACCCCCCAACTTGAGGTTGACCTCCAATAGGACTTTGAAAACTAGAGGTGAAAATATGAATTGCGCCTCTAATTTGATTGGAGATACTAGGTCCAGGATGGTCACATCCTCTAGGCAAAGGTGGTGGAGGAATGTGAGGCCCCCCGAAGAGAATTTGGGTATGTGTAGGAATAAAAATATTAGCAACATTATACCCAGAAAGAACAAAAAGATTAGACAGGCAGGGTGGATTATGGGTAGGATTAGCAATGGAAGTATTCAAAGTATTATACCAAGGAGGAAGTGACATATTTGATCTAAACATAAGTGGTGTTCCAATAATATATTGAGTGATAACCATATTTCTAGAAGAAATAGGCGTAGCTTGTGGGACCATGGTAGATTTAGCGATCTAGAGAGGAAGAATCAAGTGAGAACCAACAAACAATTGGTCTGAAACTATGACAACATTAGTGGTTGTGCCAGTAAAATGATATAAAGGTATTATATAAGGGGTGGAATTTATAGGCATATGTGATGCCATAGGTTGATTAGAATTTCTCCGGCATAAATGACTCATTCCTAGTTTTTCAAAAATATCTTGTCATGAAGAATTTCTCCAAAGAGAATGACTAGGACTAGGAGAGCTAGGATCAAAATTTCCAGTAGTGTGGACCAGAATTCTAAACGAATCACCTTGAAAAAATGGTTCATCTACACCAGACTCTACATGAGGTCAAGTAGGTATTTCAATATACTCTTCAACAACAATGTCTCGTGATTAATTTATCTAGGGAAAATGTGGATCATGTACAACAGTCAATAACAAATTTATGGGAAGTATTAACTCTTCCAATTGAGTATAACTTCCAATCTCAGAGGCTATGTTGTTATCGATTTCTCCTTCAATAGAACCCTATGGTGAGTTAGGAAGCAAAGGGACCTAATATTCTGGATCTTCCAGAGGTAGCCCTTGCATTCTACATGAACGGAAAGGGCCGATGTTGGCTGCACCAAATAAAGGACGAAACAAATCTATGGAAAACTATAGAAACAAATAGCAATGACTAATACAACATAGAAATCAAACATGCAAACAAACCTTCCTATTTTGAAGTCACTAGTTGGTGATGAAATCCAATGTCGTTAAATCAAGAGAAGAAGGGGTTGGTATAAAGAGGGTGTAAAATTTACGTTCTTGACCTGCTTAATAGACTTACTCCATGGTGCAAGCTCCCACACATAATCGTGGGTATACCCTACAAGGATCCCAAGTGAGTTGGGCCAACTTATATTCTAGGTACCGTGAATACTTTCCCCTTGACAGTCACCTTGTGTAAAGACCCTAAAGAGATAGGCCACTAAGGTTACCAATTAGGAAAATGATTCCTCTAGAAATAATCGATAGTCCGATCCATGTGCAAAGGTAGGGTATCTAAGCCTGAAATAAACTCGAGAAGGTCCCCACAGGATTTTCTTCTCAAGTCACCCCCAATAATGCATTTAATGTATACACTAAGACCAACAAATCAGGGTGAATAAATCTTCCAGTCCTAATGCGACCTCGTGATTAACCCTTTTGTTAGAAGGGCTTCCCAGGACAAAATGTAGGAAGTGGATTTGAAATCTCCCTATCACAAGATACTATTGTGTGTTTTGATGCTCTGGAGAGTGTGCCTTACAATCTATTCCAAAGTGCCATCCTAGATAATGTCGGTATAAAGAAGTTCTAGAAAATAAAAGTTGCTAATAAATTTTAAAATTACGCTGTATTTTAAAGGTTGTTCCTTACTCAAAAGTGAAACGAAAATGAAATTGATTATGTATTTGACCTTGACCCAATAAAATGGAAGAAGATATGATTATGCAATCGTTAAATTCAATGAACTCTAATTACAGTAGGGAGAATGTGTCTCTTTTTGGAATACCAAGCTACAAAACACAATTTCTCAATTTTAAATGAAAAATATTCCAAATAATCAAAAACTACAAAATTTCCAAGTTTTCTCTTTCTACAAATATTTTGAATGCGACAATTTTCTTGTAAAAGATTACTAAAAAGAAGAATGGATTTAGTTCTTTCTTTCTCAAATCATATCAGAGTTGTAATGAATAAAATAAAGCATAATCCAAGAAAACTATAATATTATCAGCACTATTCCCAAATCAAAATCACAATGTAGAAACAAATGAATTGATAATAAAACCTTTTGTCAATCACACAAAGAAATTGTCTCTCAATCAATTAACAATCCAGAAAGTAAAAACAATACAAAACTCCAAATAAATCAAGGACTCTTTGTCAAACAAGCACTTAGGACCAATATCTCGATGTTATATCCTTGTGACAAGAAACAAAAGAAAAACTTGCAAAGTTTACAAAGAAGACTCTCAATTTCAAAAAATCAATCAATTGTAAGCTTCAAAGTTATAAATAAATCATTCACTAGTGTCAGAAGTTCATCCCAGCTAGTAGAAGCAAAATTAGGTAGAGAAAATAAAAAAGGCTATCACCCAACAATTCCTATAGGAATCATCGCATGTTGCAGAGGATCATAGTGCAACGATCTAGGATTGTCATAGGTTGTCAATAAGGTACAGTGCGATGTCATCGCACTAGTCTGCACCAGTACAGTGTGATGTCAAAGGATCATCGCAAGCTGTCAATAGGGTATAGTGCGATGATATATGAAAATAAAGAAAAATTGGAAGAAAGACAAAAATTGCCACTGAACTTTCAGACCCAGGGAGTCAAGATGGATCACCCACAAACTCAGAAAATGAAATTAACCAAAAGAAGGAAGGATAAAAGAAAATAAGAAGAAAAAAACCAAAACAAAGATCTTATCCCTAGTATGGTCGCCAATTTTGTTATCAGACTAATTGGTAAGTGAGGACACAAACAAAATTCCCTAACTTCCACAGAAAACTAAAAAAAAACAAGACAGCATACACACTTCACCTTAAAATTCATTGTCATATAAACTAGTTTGAGGAGGCATAAGTGACCTACCTTTTAAATGACGCTTAATCCTTGCAAGTGTCATCCTTGTAGCCCCTTCTTTGAGTTTGCAATATGGTGAACCCGTTTTAAGAAACAAAAACCAACAGAGAGAGAGAATACACAGATATATATATTCCAATGAAATCTATGTATAAGATCAATGAGTTATACAATAAAAGTTGAGATACTTTTATAGGGAAGAAATTTATTGTTTTATTATATTAAATGGAAAGCAGAGAATACAACCCATTCCTTGGTTTTGCAAGGTCCCCTTTCAATGGCTCTTTTCTCCAACACACACACCTTTTCTCCAATTCCTTTGATGAAGAAGATCCAGAATTTGACTTGGAGAACTAAAGCAAATCTCTCAAGCATAATATGTAGCAAAAATCTTCATGCAAACCTTAGCCTATTCATCCTTAGACATTTCCATAAGAGATCTCTCTTAAATAGTGTGAAAGAGAGATGGATGATGAGATTAGAATGATCCCACTAAATCAAAGAAGCGAGTAAGATCCAAACCGATCGGAGGCCACCTCATCTTCTAGAAGATTCCCTTCCAGAACATTCATGAATTTTGATTTTTCCTATGCTTTAAGCATCGCCGCACCCTATGTACAGGAAGCATGCAATGATGTCATAGTCCAGTTTTTGTGTAGAGTGTGATGATCAGGCATCGTCACACCCCATGCATACAACAAGGTGCAATGCTCTTCCTTGTCATGGTTTTTGAAAGAGGAAAGGCAAACCAGTTTTCTGATGGAGAAAAACTCTTTTAATATATTTAGGGAACATGAAAAAATGTTGTCACTTGATCACTGAGGTGACCAAAATAATGTGTAACACTTCTCCCCAATCCAAAACTATGGCCAGAGTCATGGAAAAAAGGTCGTTATACCCCGCGTCCTTTGTTTAGAAGGTTCTGTGCAACCTCACCATCAACATTGAGAATTTGTAAATGTAGACCCTGGAAGAAATCATTTACTGGAAAATAATAATGGTTTTGTTCTTTCCCTTCCAATACTTCGATGTAAACTATGAATATTTTCACGGGTATATACAAATTTTCATTATAGTATTGATAGTTTAGTTCCTTGTGTGGTCAATTTTAAATTCAAACTCTGTCTATTTGTAAAGGTA
>JASDQU010374931.1:81411-92536 GCA_032191745.1 Picea mariana | reverse complement strand
CCAAGCTAGGGTTTTCATACCCTTGACCCTTATTTATACTAAATGTGTCTATTAAGAGAAGCATCTAGAGGAAGATCCTTCTAGAAGCGGAAGCTTCTATTAGGTCTTCTTACATCCGCCTTATTCTATTTTATTGAAAGGTCTTATTAATATTGACCTTTATTAAATCCGAATACATTGATCTACCTATGTGCGGGTTAGGACCTTAACATGGATGGTCATCCTCCAAGAATTTGACTTAGTCTTCGTTTCAGCAAAGTCCAAGAAGTCATTGGTCTTCACAGAACTTATTTCAGAACTTCTGGTTGAGTCAGGTGACATTGTTCCTGAGGAATCGCCTATCCATAGGATATGTTTTTTATTGAATATTCAGACCCCTGGTATGGAGATATACTAATATATCTCTAGACTTTGAAGTTCCCCACCTCTTCTTCTCATGACGAGCGTCGGTGGATACACCATCAGACTAAGAATTATCTCATACTTGATGATAAGTTGTATCAGAGAGGTGTAGACAACATCTTGCGTCGATGTCTCACTCATGAGGAGGCCATCATAGTGCTCAATGATTGTCATACAAGAGCTTGTGGTGGTCACTTATTTGGGTTGGCAACAACCCAAAATATTTTATGAGCAGGTTACTTCTGGCACAAACTTATCAAAGATTGTATCGAGTCGGTCAAGAAATGCCATCCATGCCAAATCTTCTCTCGGAAGATGAGGGCACATCCAGCTCCCATGTTTCCTGTCATCACAGTTGGTCCCTTCACTAAGTGGGGGATTGATTACACTACATGCAACCCCCCACCAACAAGGGGGCACCGCTATATCATCCTAGCTGTTGACTACTTCACTAAGTGGGTCGAAGCTATGCCAACGTTTAAAGATGATGGAGAGACTGGAGCTCTCTTCTTATTCAACCAAATTGTAGCATGGTTCGACGTCCCGAGAGAGATTGTCACTGACCATGGTAGTCACTTTCAGAACCAAATGATGTCCGAATTAACATCAAAGATTGGGTTACGACAAGAACATTCCTCACCTTACTACCCCCAAGCCAATGGGTAGGTGGAAGCTGTAAAAAAAACTCTTAAGACTATTCTACAGTGAACTATCAACTCAGCCAAGTCAAATTGGCATTTGATGTTATACTCGGCATTATGGGCTTACCGAACATCTGTTAACACTGCAACCGGTTTCTCACCTTTCCAACTCATTTATGGGCTGGAGGCAATCTTGCCCATCGAATGTCAAATCCCATCTCTGAAATTGGCAGTACAGTTATTGCCGGACACTTCTCCACTTGAAGAGAGGTTAGTACATCTTGAGCAGCTTGATGAGCAGCGTCACGATGCGGTCCTGGCCAACGAGGCTCATAAACATAAAGTCAAGTGTTAATATGATAGGTCTGTTCGTCCTCGGATTTTTTCTGAGGGTGGCCTTGTCCTGATCTATGACCAAGATAAGGACCCCCTGGGGGCAGGAAAGTTTAAACCCATGTGGTTTGGACCCTTCATTGTTAGAGAGGTATTAAGAAAGGGTGCTTATCATTTGGTCGATTTTGAAGGGAATTCTTTGGCGGAGCCTAGAAATGGGCTCTACCTCAAGAAGTATTACACATAGAAAGGTCATTGTGGGTAACTTGTTTTAACATATGTATAGTCTTTGTACTATTACTTTTTACATTCCTTTTAAAAAGTGTTATGGATGTGTCATTGATGTTATCTTTTGTCAATATGGCAGATGTCAAGTGAGTCCGAGGTGTTCATTGGGTATGCGGACGGTGCTAGTCGACACACGTGGAGGCTTGCCTCTGCAGCTTGGGTAATCTTTACACCATAGGGTCAAATGTTATCTTTCAGAGGTATATGCTTAGGTGACACCACAAATAATGTTGCCGAGTATAGTGCAGTTATTGAGTTGCTTCGTGACGCATTGTCATTGGGTATCTCTCGCCTCCGGGTCTATCTAGATGATCAACTGGTTGTGTCGCAGCTAAACAGAATATACCGGGTTCATGATCCAACTTTACACCGATGATTCCTTAGGGTACGTCTCTTAGAATGCAACTTTGATTATATTACATATTTTCATGTTCCTAGGAGATTAAACCAAATCACAAATACTCTAACTAATCACATTTTAGATTGGCATCTTTCCCACATATAAAAAGATCATGGACATAAACATGTAAATACATTTTTTGCACACATAATCCATAAGACACAAAAAGAGATAAAAACCATATATAAACATCATAAAATCCTCAGAGTACATAGATGGAAGCAAGCGCCTCAAAAGTGGGAACAGTAACGAGTCACCGGGCTTATGCCCTCAAAAAATATATACAACAAGGTGCTCGTGGCACATAAAGATTCTAAAGTCTGTTCAGGGCCTATAGGCCCTGTTATAATCATCTACAGCGCGGGCTAAACACCTAAAAAATTAGACCCATGTCCGAGGTGCCCCCACAACATGAGTCTGCATGGATGGCGGTAGGTCCTCTATCTCTGCCATCGGGACTGTGCGAGTGAGCACAGTGAAGTTCTTCTCAACTCGCCTCAGGACCCTCTCAGCCTCTCTTGCTGGGAGGTTCCCTGCTACTACTTCTCCTCCAGCAGCAGCAACTGCGGCTTCTAGCCATGGGTGATGCCTGTTCCATGCATAGTCGGCAGGTCACACGGGTCCCACATCTGCATACAATAAATGTTCACCCATCAAATAATCTGGCATACAAAAAATGATATATATAAAAAAATACATAAAAATTACATATGCAAACAAAAAAAAAACTACAAAGGTGGAGACTTACCCATCTCCCCTCGCTCCTCACCAGGAGGCACGGGTATCTCTGGATCTCTCGAAAATTTGATCCCCGCATATGGGTAGTCCTCGATAGCAGGGATCTATCGTGATAGCCAAGAAAAAAAGTCATCTTCGAAGGACTCAACAGTCCTTCCACCACCTTGTCGCGGCAGTAACACTGCCCATCTACACACTAATAGGAACGTGGCCAGATGTCCCCGTACTACAACGCGAGGAATGAAGCATAGAACTCTCTCAAAAAAGAACGAACACAGGATGGTCCCAAACCTGAAGTTCCTATGTTTCTGTTGTCGGCAATCTGTCAATTGCCTCTTCATGCACTCCAGCAGTGTGGTACTCCAATAACAAATGTGTGCATTCATGCACTGAATAGCACAGTTCATCTATGCACGTGAAGCCTGATGCACGGCTGCTGAGCTGGTAATCCACCCAATAAGCAATAAAATAGTCTGTAGTGCGAGGTTGGTAATCTTGCTAACAGGTACCGAGGAATCTCTACGATCAGTTCCAGCCTCGCAATACTCAGCTATCAGCTCCGAGACCTTGCTCAGCCCTGTAGGAAAAGTTTGAAAGTTGACTGGTTCCCCTCTCCTTGAGAGGCCAGTCAGAAAGTAAATATCCTCGGTGGTGGGCACCAAGGATTGCCCCTCTAGCATAAACGCCTCTGCGTCAGGGTGCTTGTAATCAATCAAGGCATTCAGTAGCCTTGGTTATGCGTGCATGAACGGACATAAAAAGAATTTCAACAAACCGCACTGCATCAGCATGACCACAACATTCGGATCTGCAACCACTAACTCATTGGAGGCCTCGTGCTCCCTTTCCCTCCACTGGACATACATCCTTCCAACACAACATGGTAAAGGAGGGTCAATACTTCTTGTCATTTGCTTTTCCATTAATAAGGGAGGGTACCCGCAGCCTGTAGAGGTGATAGTCGCGTGTACACACGTCCAGGTTTTTCTTTGCATGCGTGTACCCGCGGGCTGTGTCTGGACAACCCGCGTGTACCTAGGGCCGACCTTTTTGAGGTCGACACCCACCCAAAAAATCAATTAAATGCTAAAAGGGAAGTATTGAATAGCTAGATAAGGGAGTTTTTACTTATTTGGTCCGAGCAGAAGTCCGTTTCGTCCACTGTAGCTCCCGGAATCACGATCTTTGGCAAAGGGGGTCTTTTGGCTCCAGAGTCAATTTCCAAATCAGCAGTGGTGATAATGAGCTGCTAGCTTCTATTTATAGACCTTTTGGCCTCTTTTTGTCACTTTTTTGGTCCCCCTTATCAGTTTCTTTATACCAAAAACCATTTAGAGTGATCCAGGAGTTATATGGGAGGGATTTGATCAGGTATTGGGACATTTTTTTTTGAGTTTCGAAAAAAATCTTGACGGTCCATAAAAAAAATTATTTTTTCAAAAATCAACTTGAGCATATAGGTTAGGATTCTACCCCAACTTTTGCATCTAGTTTCCTTTTTTATTATGATATAGGATCGATCCCATCCGGTTGTGACACAGAACCATCATATCTATTATAGAAGTGTCGAGACTTGGTGGTAGAGCTTACCAAAACATGGATGCCCTAGGTAAGTCCTGGTTGCATTATGGTGTCCATGCCGTTTCTACCAACACTGTAGGCTAGGGAGTCTGTATAGTCTTTCCTGAATATTATTTTGAGCCTCATTTGCATGGGTCTTTTTCACTCTTTTTCTTACCCTCCAGACTCCCAAAACATAACATAACGGGTCTCCTTTTAAAGCCCTTTTCAGACCCTCTAAAAATGAAAAGATTGCCGAGCGATCTTGTGACCTTTCATGCTCGTTAAACTGAAATTTGAAGTCATGCCTGTCTGTCGGTAGTTTACCCTTTTTTCAGTCCGGACGATCAACTATACAAACAAAGGAATACTCTATTGAATTCCCATTCTTTAGAAGAGTATCCTCAGGTATAACTTTATTCCTTTTTCGGGCCCGAGGGACTAAATTTACGAAAAAGAAACTCCCCCCCCCTCGAGTCCATAGTTAAGCTCTTTTCAGACTCCCTAAAATTGAAAAGATCCTTGAGTGACCTTATTTGTTCACACTTGTTAAAATGGTCCAGAAGAACATTCCTGATGGAGTCCATAGTTAAGATTTTTTCAGACTCCTTAAAAATGAAAAAATAGCCAAGTGATCTTGTCCTTTTCACACTCGTTAAAATGGTTTTGAATTGACGTCTAATCGGTGCTAGTTTATCCCTTTTTCGAACTGACTAGACTATCTTCGAAAAAGGTACCCCAGTGGAGTCTCCTTTTATTCTTTTTCAGACTCTCTAAATATGAAAAAATACTGAGCTTCCTTTATCTAGGCTCGTTAAACTTACATCGAAGGACGTTACCATTGTGTGTTCTATCAACCGCATGTGCATACCTTATCCATCAGCCTTGTAATAGTTTGCTTCTACGTCTTAACACCTTTGGCCGCTGGAGGATTTTTCCTGAGTATTATTTTACCAGAACATCAGTCTTGTCCTTGTGCCTCGAGCTTGTATGTTTGCAGTACTCGTTCCTCCATTGTAACGTAATATTCCTTTATTCTTTTTCAAAATCATAAAAAGAACAAAAAAATAAAATATACCCCAAAAATAGGATGGGAAAAGTATTTTATTTATTGGCAGCATAATGAGTCACCCTTGGATGAAACACATATGTCCGTTTGATCATTAGACTATGGGATGTAGTACGACCTTAGGAATCTTTGCTAGCTATATAGAGTTGTGTCCACCACCGTTTGGTTACTCTTCCAAACATATGGAGAGTTTGTGTTTCCTCCTGCTTCGTAGACTTATGATTAACAGATATGTTGCCTGAGTCTTATCACTTGTCATGCTATTGTCCAAGGGAAGTTTGTCACTGAGCCTGAGTCGGCCCCTCTGCAATATGTCTCTTGTCCGCATACCTGACCATCCTGAACGTCCAATCAAGTCTTTGTTCGAAATCACTGAAGCCTTCAGTCCGATCATCAAGTTTATCAAGTCCATAATTGCCGTCAAAGACCTCTAGGTAGTGCAGTCGTACACTCATATTACACTCCTACCTGAGTTTTAGAAGATTTTTGAAGTTGTTTCTTGAGATCTAAAGTACAGCCATCAGGCCGAATCAACTTCTGGGAAATGGATACTCTATATGTATATCCTTCGGATTTCGATATGTAGCTTCACTGTCTATTATTCGCGGCTAATCTTTATAGTTATTTGACATGGATCTACAGTGTGTTTGATTGGTATCCATGGTTCTATTTTATCCCGAGCATGGGTATTCCCGCCTCGTTGAGACATTTTTTATTTTGTAGACGACACCTCCTGATTCCTGATTCTTGGGCTCACTCATTCAGCATATCAGTACAGATTGGTAAAATATTGGTAATGTATTTCGGCCATCATATGATCTTCTGACCTCACACATTAGGGGGAACTTTTTATAACCCTAAATTTCACCACACATGCTTACTTGGCATCATGCCAACTCATATCCCTTCATTGCCAAAACATCTGCTGAAAAACCTCTTTTAAAATCCTCTTGGGTCAAGACACACACGCCCTAACCCACTACTGCATGTGTGTAAACGCTGGCAAGCCTATTACAACCCACATTTACCTAACAAAACACAAAAATAGGAAAGTTTCCGACGGGACAAAAAACTATGGGTCAGTTAACTGAAACTCTCGACCATGCATGGTCGAGAGTTCGTCCTAAACCCTAGCTCCTTCTAGCCTATAAAAGAAGGGGTAGGGGTACCATTTGAAGGAGGAAAATTATAGCGAAGAAACTCTGCCCATTTGTCGAATCCATTGTTCCAACCCTTTAGCCTTTCCTCAAGCCTAAGGAGAATTAACGCAAAGTAGTTGGAGGACAAAGAAGAAGAGGAGCCCAGGATCAGGATCAAGGAGCGGTGGCCGGTCTCGACTTTGATTGTAAGTTGATTCATTTCGAAAATAATAAAAGAATAATTTTCCTGTCCCAACGCATGAGTTATCTATGATTTGTTTAATTTATGCTTAATTTCTAACCCTCAAGTAGAAAAGTAGCATGCATGCGTAGTGGTTTGTCTTGATTGCAGGATTATCTTTGAAAGGAGTAGCGCCAGCAAGCGGGTAAAGAAAAATGGAGGATCTACACCAAACATCAGTAAAAAGGTTAGTAGTTCTTTTCCATGTATATATTGTGAAAGAGGGGTTTAAGTTTTGGGTGGTAGGTTAAAAAGGAATTTCTTTACGGTCAAAATATGTATGCAAGTCTGACCCTAGTTTGCTAGTCTGTAGGGTATTTTTCCCAACAACAGAGTTGGCGACCATACTGGGGAAGATACTCTTTAGGGTTTCCAGATTTAGTTGAGTTTTTGGGTAGTTTAGAAGATTAGATTTTCAGTCTTTCTTTGTCTTTCTGTTTTCTGTTAGGTCTGAGCTACCAGGGAACCTGGTTCTTTATACAATTTTTTCCTTGACTGTTTCTTGACGGTAATTATCGGGACACATAGAGGTACACGCGGCCTGCAGAAGGCCTGCACGTGTGTACCCGCACCTTAATCTCTTACATCTCGCGTGTGAATGCTAGTTGTAGAGGTTTCAGTAGTGTGTAGGAGTTTAGAAAGCTTGAGAGGCAGTCCTCCTCTTCCCTATCAGAATTATACATTCTTAGGGGGTTTTCTGGATCCTGTTTAAGTCTTGCTGGTTCACAGTCTTGTCTCAGTTTGTCTTGTTGTGTTTGTTGTTCCTTGCAATTATTTTTCTTTTCTGTTAGAAGAAGCATCCAAGCCTTCAAGAGACCCTGGTTATCAATACCAAAGGCCTCTTCTTAGCCTGGGCTACCTGTGTTGATTTTTGTCTTAGATTTTATACATACACGCGGCCTGTACAAGGTCATCCCACATGTACACATGTTTTGTTTTAGCTCAAAACGCATTCGCACGCGTGCTGTTTCAATGATAGTAGCATGCTTGACAGGCTACTTTTCAATTAGGGTGGGGCAGTCATCCCCTCCTGTGGTGAGAAGTGTTCATATTAGGCATTTGAGTCTAGGGTTGAACAGTCGGTAGGTTAGGGCCTCTTACCCTTAGCCTATTTTTTCTTAATTGATAGTTGATAGAAAAGATAAAAAGAAAAAAAAAATTGTTTTATGGTTTTTAGACAAGCATCAGAGTCTTTGCTTTATCGATTGCCATTATGTGTCTTTTTTCTGATTCTTTGCGATCTATGCTTTAATCCAGAATTTTGTTTTTCTTGGTTTTAGGCTTGTCGGTATTTTCCCTTTGTTGCTTGATTAGCACATAAATAAAAAACAAAAAGAGAAAAAAAAATCTTTTCATTTTCTTCTTTGTTTGAAGATTGTGTTTCTGCATCAATAGCTAGGGAGAAGTCTTTTTGTTCATAAGTTGTTTGCAGTGCATTTAGAGTATAAGTAGCTTGTAGTTGATTGAAATTCCTTTATGTTTGCTGCATGAAATATTCGAAAAATTGAAAAGAAAAAGAAGTCTTTCTTTGTGAAAAGTTGTTGATTTTTTCATTTTAGTAAAAGTCTTTTGTTTCCAGCTTTTTCATTTGTTTTTTCTTTGAGTCTTTACACATCATCAGTTTCACCTTCATACCATGTGACCTAAAAAATACCATAAAGGCAACGCTAATTTAAAATCTATTAGACTTTTTGTTTGTAGGGTTCACAAACTAGTTCAGGACTAGGGCCTTGGATTAGGTTGGAGAGGAAACTCTCCAAGGCCATTCAAAACCAAACATTRGAGTCTGTGATAGGGAGTGTAGAAGTCCAGTTTCATGGAATTTATCTGGGACCCCCCTCTAACACAGGGGATAAACACGAGGTCGCGTGCGGAAAGGTAGCGGAGATAACCCCTCCAAAGCCAGACCAAGCGTAGTGGAGAACACATATCGAGGGCTTGTTTTGGGATTCCGTCGTTTTCATTTGCCATGGGGCTTCATGGGTCTCGAATCTGTTTGAGGTACTCAGTTTTCTTCCGGACCATTTTCTCTCGATACCCTTGACAGGTTTCGTGCTTGATACCCTACTCATTGTGGTCTACCCAACTTTCGACTGTACCCGCCTGGTGACTGTTCGCGTGCTGGCAAACTAGTTGCCAATATTTTTTAGGGACATACACATGTGACTGTGGGGGTATACCGCTATACCTAGGATAAACATCGGCCCACGCTTTGTAGAGTATACCTGGAGGGTGCTTCCGTATTCAAGTTGCACTTGCACCGGTAAGTTGCTCTAGTGTTGGTTGTTGTAACTATTCTTCAAAATAGTTAGTGATTTCTTGACTTATCTCTTAGTGGCTTCTTTTTTAGTGTGTGTTACTGTTTGAACGTGTAGAATACCTTAGGGTGTCTTGGATCTTCCAAGACAGTGGAGGATCCTAAGCTCCACCGGTCACGAAGGCTTCTGGGCCTGCTGCCAGTTATACTGGATCCACCCCCGCCACCATTGAGGCGGAAGATAGACCAACAAGGGTCTTTCGAAGCAACCGGGTTACAAACCATTGTGCCCGAATAACTCTCGGAGGAATCAACCACCAATATTGGTTCGGTTGAAACCCCAACCAATGATACTTGGTCACAAGTTATTGTACCAATTCAATTTTACGAACACCTGTCAGTGCCTCACACAACTATGGAAACAAACACTATTACTTCCTCTTGGAATTCTTCCATTCCCACCACCATTGCTACCACAGGAGAAGCATCTCCTAACTTTCCATCGTCGGTCCGGGCCACCATGGTCTCGGCCACAACTAGATTACACAGTGGATCGATCCCAGATATCGTGGCGGCCACAACTCCCTTCACACCCATTGCGACAGGCTCTCCTTTTTCATACGGTATGCCTAGTTCAGGTACAAGTCCTGCACTCATTCACTCCACTTTACAGACTTTGGGTCTGGGTGTAGGGAGATCTAATGCTCCTCTGCAAGGTCAAATTGGGGGCATTCCTGTCCCTTTTAACGCTTTTTCTTACGTTGGAGTTCATATCTCTCCTTTGTCCCCTTCCCTTGGTGGTCTGCATCAGCAGTCCACCGAGCAACCTGCACACACTAGTTCATTTGGAGCTGGGAGTCAAGGAACACCTGCACACACTATGCCAGTAGGTTCGTCACCATTTTTTTGGAATGGGACATTTGGTAACAACACTTTTTCATCCACTGCTTTCCCGTCTGGGGCCACTCCCATTTTTGGACAGTCTACTACGGCGCAGGGTACTATTCCTATGCTGAGGGCACATATAGCAGGACCTTGGAACTCAGGACAAGGATCCATTCCCTCCTCTGGAATGTCGTTCTAGGGTAATTCTTTCCACAATCAATGGAACCCTAGACAGACTTCTCCCATCAGAACTAGCATGGGGTAATCCTTCCCCAAGTCCTTCAAACACGATGCATGCCCAACATCCTATGTACTTTATGGGGAATCAGCCAATGATGTCTCCACAAATGCAAAATCCTTACGCTGGTCAGGGCCATGGTTCTACCAGAATCCAGGCCAGCAGCCAAAATTTTCCTGGCAACCTCATGCCAGTCAAACTTCAGGACCCTTTTTCCCAGGCTATCAGCAGCAATGCAAACTACCATTCTTGGCGACGTTGCACTTGCCAGATTTGACAAGGTTGTTAAATGATCCTATTTGTCACGATTTACATTGGCCTCCTATGCCAAAGAAGTTTCCTTCAGACATTCCAAAGTTCGAGGCCAAGCCTAAGGAAGATCCAGGTAATCACGTGACTACCTTCCACCTTTGGTGTTCATCTAACTCATTAAAATATGACTCCATAAAGCTACGATTGTTTCAACGCACTCTCATCGGGAGTGCCACGAAATGGTACATCGAGCTCGATCGCTCAAGATACTCTTCCTTTGGCGAACTGGCGATGGCTTTCCGTAACCATTTCCAGTTACCTGTGAGATATGATGCTGGAACAGAGCTACTTGCCAATTTCAAACAGACAACAACAGACCATATCTCTGATCATATCCGAGAGTGGAGACGTTGGAAGAGTCTAATCAAAGTACCAGTCCCATCAGCATTCCTTCTTGAGTGGTTCCTTAAGTCTCTAGTCCCACAATTATCCAAAGAAGTCGCAACTTCTAGGGTTTTCTCCGAAGAAGATGCCATCATGAGGGATCAACAGTTTGAGCTCATCTATTCTCAGTCTGGTTTATTATACAACATCCTGTCGGATGCACCAAGGTCTATACTATATAAAACTAGACAAAGAGTTGGACCACATGCCGATGGTATTGTTGGTTCATCACAAGCCA
>JASDQU010374931.1:53103-72490 GCA_032191745.1 Picea mariana | reverse complement strand
GCTTCTGGAAGATGGATACTCTATATGTATATCTTTCTGATTTCGAGATGTAGCTCTGTTGTGTATTATTCACGGCTACTCTTTATAGTTATTTGACATGGATCTATAGTGTATTTGATTGGTAGCCATGGTTCCATTTTATCCCGAGCATGGGTATGCCCGCCTCAGTGAGACATTTGTTATTTTGCAGACGACACCTCTTGGTTGTTAATCCTTGGGCTCACTCATTCAGCACATCAGTAAAGATTGGTAAAAGATTGGTAATGTATGTCGTCCATAAAATGCTCTTATGACCTCACACATTAGGGGGCATCTGTTATAACCCTAAATTGCACCACACATTCTTACCTGGCATCAGGCCAACTCATATCCCTTCATTGCCCAAACATCTGTTGAACAAACTCTTTGTAAATCCTCTTGTGTCAAGGTCCATGTGCCCTAACCCATTACTGCATGCGTGTGCACGTTGGTTGGCTCACTACAGCCCGCGTGTACCTAACAAAGCGAAAAAAGAGGAAAGTTGCCGATGGAACAAAAATCTATGGGTTAGTTAACTGAAACTCCCGGCCATGCATGGCCAAGGGTTCATCCAAAACCCTAGCTCCTTCTAGCCTATAAAAGAAGGGGTAGGGGTACCATTTGGAGGAGAAATAATATAGCAAAGAAACTCTGCCCATTTGCCGAATCCATTGTCGCAACCCTTTAGCCTTTCCTCTAGCCAAAGGAGAATTAATGCAAAGCAGTTGGAGGACAAAAGAGGAGGATCCCAGGATCAGGATCACGGAGCGGTGGCCGGTCTCGACTTTGATTGTAAGTTGATTCATTTTTCAAATAATAAAAGAATACGTTTCCTGTCCCAATGCATGAGTTATCTATGGTTTGTTTAATTTATGATTAATTTCTAACCCTCAAGTAGAAAAGTAGCATGCATGTATAGTTGTTTGTCTTGATTGCAGGTTATCTTTGGAGGGAGTAGCGCAAGCAAGCGGTCAAAGCGCAATGGAGGATATACACCAAACATCAGTAACAAGGTTAGTAGTTCCTTTCCATGCATGTATCATGAAAGAGGGGTTTAAGTTTTGGGTGGTAGGTTAAAAATTAATTTCTTTATGGTCAAAATCTACATGCAAGTCTAACCCTAGTTTGCTAGTCCATAGGGTATTTTTCCCAACAACACCCCCCTACCGTTAAAGGTAGAACGGTCAGGGGGGTCTATAAAAACTTGTCAACCATAGATTTGGGCACCAACGCATCAGCCATTCATTTATGCGTTGTCTTTACTCTGTGAGCGCAAAGTCATATTTCCTCCGAACACTTAGGATAAGTGCATTATGTGGGTTTTCCCAAGCTTTCCCTGTTTTTATCACTATGGGGGTTAGACATCAAACTTTTAAACATCAAAGATATGGTTCAACATCGATCATCATGCCTATTTTATTGAGATAAAACAAACTACCATATGTTCTAACCTAATTACCTATGACATTTAGCCCAAATTAAACTGTTGGACTAAGAAATTACTCTATCCTGGGGTTATTTGACCAAGATTAGGCAGTTTGGTGAAATTTATTCACTAGCTAACCTAATTTGCTTGGCTAAGATTAAATAGTTTAACCAATCTTATTCACTACTCCTATCAACATCAATTTAAAGGACTTGGCCATGCTTAAACTGTATGGACCAAATCATTGTTATTGCATGGGGCTCTATTGAATTTCTTTTATGCCCTCTTTTATTCTTTTTCTTTCTTTTCTTTTTCTTTTTCTTTTCTTTTTCTTTCTTTTCTTTTCTTTTTCTTTCTTTTCTTTTTCTCAAATTACTTACATGATGGAAAATCATTTGACAAGCAAAACACTAAAGTGATAACATTTCAGTCACTAGTTGATCCTATAAACTATAGTGTTATAACATAACCATTTCAGAAAAACTCGAGACAAATCATCTGACAAAATTAATTTTACCCAAAAAGGATTGCATGGAATTTTTGGAAAAATGAGGGGGAAGGTTGACAATGGCTTGGGATCTTTTAGGATCAATTATCATTCCATATTTAGAAACTATAAACCCAATAAATTACCCTTGTTCTACTGCAAAGACTGATTTTTTAGGATCAATTATCATTCCATCTTTAGAAACTATAAACCCAAGAAATTTCCCTTGTTCTACTGCAAAGACTGATTTTTTAGGATTAATTGAAATGTCGAACTTGAAACATCATTCTAACACAACCCTAAGATGAGATAGGTGGTATTTCTTGTTCTTGGAAAAGACAGTGACATCATCTATATATACCACTACTGACTGATTAATAAGTCCACGGAAAGCAATGCCCATTGCTCTTTGGAAAGTGGCACCGACATTTATCAATACAAAAGGCATTTTTTTGTAGGTGTAGGTGCCCCATTGGGTGCGAAAAGTGGTTTTCAGTTGATCTGAAGGAGACATAAGGATCTGGTTATATCCTGAGAAACCATCTAATAAAGATAGTCTTTCAAAACTAGATACTTGTTGCAGAATTTGTTCCATTGGAGGAATGGGGTAATTGTCTTTATCAGAGGCTCGGTTTAAATTGTGAAAGTCGACACAAAGTTGAATTTCTCCACTCTTCTTCCTTACTGGGACTAGGTTGGATACCCATTGAGTATGCTAGATTGGAAAAATGATCTTGGTAGTAATTAATTTATTTAGTTCCTTTTTTATAGTAGGTTCTAATTTTAGATGCATTTTCCTCAATTTCTGTTGAAAAGGTTGGGTTTGGGGTTTCATAGGAATTACATGTTGCATTATGTTTGGGTCGAAAGTATTTAAAACATCATACATCCAAGAAAATACATCTTTAAAATATTTGAATTTTTTTATAAAAACGATCTTTTCTTGTTCAAAACACCATGAGTGCTTTCATCGATTACTACATCTTGGAAGGTGTCTTTCATATGCAAAAAATTGATGATCTGCTGATCGTCATCGAATACTCACCAATTTTTGATGTTGTCAGGAATCAATGGCCTGAATAACAATTAAACCTAAAATGCGTTAGGCGAAATACCCTCAATAGACAAAAATTTAGAAGCAACATTAGCTAGTAAATCAACTTCCGAATTACTCGACCTAGGTGTTGTTCCTGAGTTTATGTTTTAAGGCTATAAAACATACCATCAAGGCATCCGTAAATGATTTAAAAGAATGATTTGGGAATAAGGAATCAAAGAAAGATCAGAGCAGATTCAGTTTCTCAACTGTCTCTGTCTTTCTTCCTGTTGTTCTTGGATGCTAATGTCTTGCTCAATAGTAGCCCATGATCATTCTAACTCAACCCGATTAGTCGCTATTTGTAAAATAGTATTAAATAAACTCAGGGCAATACTGGTTTGATCTTAAAGGCCCGGTTCAACGTTGGGTTGTCTGCTACTAGGGACAATCATGGATGATAAAACTTTATTTTTTTATAAAGAGATTTTAATCATTTTGTTACTTCAGATTTCCAGAGATGAGATCAAGGAAAACAATTTTAAAATCTAAAACAGTAATGTAAACACATTCAAGGTCGTTTCCTGGTTTTGTAAAAATTTCAAGAATTATAAACAACAAATAAACACTACATAGAAATATAAGGCTTTAATCAAGAAAGAACCTTATATTTCAATAGACAGTGATGAAAGAAAAACGAGGTTTATAACAAGAGTTAAGTATTAAGGAACAAAAGTTTTACAGTTCTTAAAATTACTAAAAGTAATTTCAGAGGAAAAACTGTAAATCATTTGACATCCAAACCAATCTGAAATATAAATCAACAATGTATATAACTTCAAATTGATTACTTGTTAGAGAAAACATTAAAGGAAGAATTCAACAAAGTATACTAAACAGGGAGAAGACACATAGCTACAAAGTTGTAGGATCCAGAATCTCATTTGTGATCAATATTCTGATGTATTTCAAAACTGATATTACAAAAATGGCTCTCTCCAAAATTTCTGAAGCCTTTTCTCAGCCTTTAGAAACTATATTTATACATTTTCATCAAAGTTTCTCGTTGGTGACTAACCAACTTCCTAATATTACGGTTACATAAAAATAATGTCAACCATTTACAATTTCTTTTTAATTTCTAATAATAAAAACATTTTAAAAAGGTGTTAAGCTTGTGTTGACGAACTTCCTTTCTCTGCTTCAACACACTAAACACATTTTCCCAAAAAATTTACTAAAATCCTGGGAGCCTCGGGTATCTCATTTGCTTCAAATGAGAAAAATCTTTTCTGTAATTCGGGCAACCGACTTTCTATCATTCTTTCTGTGAATTTAACAGTTTTCAACTTTAAACATGAAGTCACCATCCACTTGTTGATCTCTGTGATGTTGATCAGTTTGATGTTTGAAATATTTTCTTTCTTTTCTTCCAACTCTTCTCTAAACTTCAGCTAGTGCTTGGCAATAATGACTTTGCCTAACAATCCAGAACAACCATCTGTTCCGATATTCAATGAATCTCTTTCAAAGAGATCGAAGATTCCCTGGAAATCCTCATTAACTTATCTTGTGATTTGTTTATATTCAGTCAGTTTTGTTTCCCACACTTTAATCATTATATCCCCTTTAATATGTTCAGAAATAGATAATTTCTGAGCCTTTCCAATTTCTTCCTTTGATGAGAAAGCCACTTCTTTCTGAAAAGTTGTCCTAGCTGCTTTCACCTCTATTTTTTTCTAGAACACATTCTCCAAAGACTTATTTGATTCCTGAAAACAATTATGGATTACTTCTATATTCAAGAACACTTTTTGTTGTTCCTCCTTTATTCTTACATATATCTCCGATGCCTGTGTCCTGAAATTTTCAAGTTCAACTACCTGGTTAGCAATAGAAATAATCTTATCTTGCAAATTTTTATTTTCTTCTCACAGCTTTCGAACCTGTTCGTGTGTGACCTATATTAAGTGTTTTGCCTCATCCAAGTCTTTATTCAATTTCTGGAGTCCTTGCATATCCTTTAGTCTAGCTTGTTCTATACCCTTCTATATTTCCCAACTAATATTTCTTTCATTTTCTTTTAGTTGGTCTTGCAACTGGATTATTGTTTGGTCCTTCTGTTCAATCAGAGTTGTTAAATTGCCTACATAATACATGTTTATTGATGCTATTGCACCCATTGTACCTGCTAATTCTATAGAAAACTCTCCATCCTTGAGTTTCTTTCCATCTATAACAACTCTATGCTTTTTAATCGTTCCTTCTCCTCTTGGATGAATTTCCTGTTTCAAGACTGCTCTTCACTTTTTACTGAAAAAGTAATCCAATGGGGGGATTTCATCTCTTGAAATCAGCTCTAGATCACTGACATATAAAACTCCTTTATGGGGGATTCTGAAATTCGACTGTAATGGAGTTAAATAAGTGATAGGACTACCAAGTTTTGTTGAAGCTATTCCTCCTATTTTTTCTGGAACATTCTTCATGATTTTTGGAATTGTTTCTGGTTCTTTTCCCTTATCCATTCCTGATTCTTTTGTTTGAGAACCCTCCACATTTTGGGAAGGTATCTTAGTATCCTTCAACTTACCGTTGTTATTTGTTTTACCCTGAGTATTAGTTTTAAACCCTGAAGGGGTTTCTTCCTGTTCTGGCGATGGGGTCGAAATTTCACCTTGTAAAATCTTAGGCAGGCAGCTTCACCTATGGCTTTGAAAAGATGAAAACCTAGCCTATGAGTCAGGTGGCAAGGCCTGGACTCTGTTCAACACTTCTTCATAAGACTTAACATCTTTAAAAATATCATCATAAACAGAGACTTCATGTTCATATGCCTTTAAATTACAATGTATGTAATGCCTACTTATTGTTTGGTAGGGGTCATATTTTCTATGCTCAACATTTACTAGCTTCACTTCTTCCAATGACTCGGCCTCTACCTTAGAATGGCCTAAATTTGATAAAGGAAATTTCCTGACATGAACAAGGAAAGATGGCCATGCTTTTTTCTAAAGTGCTTTTAATTCCAACCCAATACCACCCTTGGCTATCTGATGAGCTACTTCTCTGCATACCAATCTGTCTGGTAAGAATTTCGGGAGTACGTGAGGGGGAATGGAACAACCATAGACCCTAATATAGGAAAAAATTCCTCAATAAACCAGTCGACAATTGATTTAAGACTTTCTATGAATGCATAAAAAATGCGAGGGGGTTCGCATCCAAAAAATAATTTGTGCATAGGAATAATGACAAAGTGACAAACATCGTAAAAAACCTCTTTATATTTTTCCTCCCAAAGGGATGAGTGGTATTCATGAATGGGTTTTGGACATGAGATGCTCCAACTCCAATTCATTAATGGAAAGGGGGTCATAAAACAGATTGCATCCATAATATATGTAGACATATAAAAAGACATTGGTTGTCCTTTTGACTTGGCTGCTTTGTAATTTAAAATTTCTTGTGTCAGGTTATCCGATAAAATTTTATGCCAATTAAAACTATTTCCTTCTGAAACTTCCTCTAAGAAGGGTACCCAGTCTGCATGAAAGTGACAGGGATCTTTTCTCCCGAAAAGTCTGCATAACATCATGACTACATAAACCATATATTTGTTTAAGGAGGTTGTAGCATAAATCCCATGAGCATCAGCCCTAAACTTTGCTTCAGACCTTGCCCATCCTCTAATCATGTCGGGATATGTCTGGTCTGCCTCAATACATTCCTTTCTTTGAAATTCAGCTAAAAATTCAGCATTAAAGTTGTGTTTATAATTCGGCGAGAGTTTATACATTACTTGAATGTGCTTAGGCTGAAATGAGCCGACGATAGCTCCTTGCTCATTCTGAATACTCCTTGTTGGGATATCTACCTTATCCAGAGCCCAGCCGACCATCTCAGTATATGCCACCAGCCTCGGACGTGCAACAACCTTATGAAGTTCAAACTCAGCAATGTCCCGGACATGATTTTCAGAATCAGGGTCTGCATTCTTTAGCTCATACTCCAGCGATTCAGAGATTTGAGCCCATGATTTGATGGAGTTTATGGCGTGTGGAGTAGTATCAAAGATAATATCACCTTCCTATGTATCTTCATTTTTTTTCGGTGCCTTTTTAGGTGCCATGGCTCTGCGTTTGACTTGAAAACCTGATACAGAAGATGGATGAACGAGCTCGGCTTAAGATGAAAATACAGACGTTCGAATGTTTTACTTTGAATACATTTTAAAGCATGACCAGATTTACATAGATGTCACGAATTTGAATCCCTTAATGCGGAAGATATTTTTGAAGACATGCATTTAATGTCCGTACTTAGGAGCTCTCGTTTTTTTTTTTTTTTAAATCAAACGAGAAACTTACTTAATTGGAAAACGAAGAATTAATGGACACTTATAGAAAGATTACCTTTAAAGTTGTTTTAGAAAGAAGATTTATTTGTGTTAATTATAGATTAAATATGAAAACATCACTTTTCGGGGTTTCAAAAATCTTAATGTCGAAAGGTATGTCGTCGAAAAAACATGATCGCCGAAATCATGAAATTTTATTTAATATTTAAATGTTTTTAGTATGTTGATTAATCGAGATTCGACCCTTTTGGGATTTCATTAATCGAAATTCCAAAAATCGGGATTTCGGGAAACCTGATGACATGAGACGTGCTCTCATGGAGTCATGAATCCCGAAATCCCGAAATCGTGATGGCCTATTTCTTTTAAACATGACTTAACTTATATTAATTAACTAAGTAATCAAGATTAAGGCCAAAATAGAATTAGTTTATTTTTAACGTGAATTATGAATCGGGATTTTGGAAATCGAGATTTCGGGAAATATGATGACAAGAGACGTGTTCTTACAAAACCGCGAATCCCGAAATCGCGACATAATTATCTTAACTCTTAAATTTTCTTAAAAGAGAATTAATTAATTTATGTTTTAATTAGGACTTAAACGTATTGGGAAATCAGGGATCGGGGTTTCTTGATTCAATTAGCATTGAACATTTGTTTACAAGAAACCCCGAATCCCGATTTCTTTCACGTTTAAATTAGAAAATCACAAATTTTGAATTACAGTCCGTTTTAAATAATTTTTCAAAGAGCGTTGGAAAACTTATATTTTTGTAAACTTTTTCCCATATTTAATCAAAAATAAATGATAAAAAGGCGTCACGAATTTAGAAATGAAGAAATTCTTATTTTAAGAAAGACGAAACCCGAAAAAAACAAAAAATAAATATCTAGGCCTTAAGGATTAAAGATTTTAAGATTTGTTTCAACACTAGGAATGGAATTTATATTGAATGCTAGAAATTTGTGCATTAAACCCCATACCTCAATTTGGTAATTCTTCAAATGTGGTGACATAAAATGTATTGCATTTCTTACCTGTTTGACTATTATTTTAGAGTCACCTAATACTACCAATTTTTGCACATCCATATCCAGTGCCTTAATTAGTCCCTGCATAAATGCTTCGTATTTTGTTGCATTAGTACATTCAAACTCTAATCGATGGGAAATAAATGTTTTGTTACCCGTGGGATCAATAAGCACAGAACCAACACTTGTCCCTTCTTGAGATTTGGATCCATCAAAATATAAGGACCATATTTGTTTGTCATTGGCAATGTTCGGAGTACTTGGCAAAGTTACTTCCTGAGTATAGGCTGTCACTTCAGATTGATGTTCTGGGTTGGTGATAGAGGAAATTTTAGTCATAAAATTACCAAAAAAAGTATTCATTCCTTGTGTCTCAATCAAATTTGCAACAGTAATAAAAGGCTCTTTTGGGTCATTTAGATCCGTCAAATTGTACTTGAGATAACATTCTCTGTTTATCCTGATCTTGTTGGGCTGCCCATTTTCTGACAGCCACAATGAGACCAGTCCGTAGAAAAATATCCATGTAACTATTCTGACCAATATCTACTAAAAAATAGACCATATACTTCAGGAATTTTGACAACAATAATATCAATTACTTGGTGAACCTTTGGATTGGATGATAATCTTATTAACACATTTTTAAGTTCACCAATAACTTTGACATTAGTTCAATCTAACTTAATGATCTTTAAATCAGAAGGTTTTACCTTAGTGTTAATTTTTTGGCACACAGACAAAGGCATCAAATTTGACGAGGTGCCAAAATCAACCATACAATTATGTACATTCCTATTAAAAATTTCAAAAGTCAATAAAAAAGAAGGCACATTTTTTCATGTAGAAAGAACAAAATTATGCTGATTTTTTATGGCTGTACCTGAAACAATTTTATCTAAGTTTCCTAGAGTTATTTATGATGTGTCCTTTTTATCCTAATTTTTAGATGAATTTTTTCCTAGGACATCTTTATCTTTGTTTGAGTTAGTTTCTTCTTATTTCTTGTTGATAAGATCATTCTTTTTATTATTTTCAGCAATGCTTTGGAGCATTTTCTATAGGATAAGTGGAAATTTCAGCAATTCAAAAACATAAATATTTGCCCTTAATTTTTTAAGATCTTCAACTAAATCATACTCTAAAATTGGGGCAACAAATTTTTCTCTTGTTTCAGTTTTCTTTGGAGCAAAAACCGAATTGTCACGTTCTTCCAAAATTGTTTGCAAAGCATACTATAGACCTTCGAAGTTTAGACCTTCTATGGTCGGGTTTGGTCGGTTTGGAGGAAAAGGTTTTCTAAAAGGTGGTCCGAAACCTCCTCTACTTGTAGATGCCTCCTCAATGGATATTTTCAAGTCAACGACCTGATTGGATAATTTTTGCAAAGCTTTCTGCAAAATCTCCAAGTATAATGTTTCTTGTTGATTTTTAGCTTGAGGAGGCCTAGTGAGAATTTCTATTTTCTTTTTAGAAGATGAAGTTGTTTCAGCCTCACTACTTAGATTATCTTTTAAGCTCATAATGTCTTTCTCAATCAGTACTAGATCCTCAAAGGCTTCTAATAATGTTTTCTTTTTGGACCTTTTAACCCATATGGATCTATTGTTATGCAAGGCCTTAGTATAGTATGTAACAATCAAATTTTCTGCTGGCATTGAATCTACATGGATTTTGTTTTTTAACGTCACGAAACTTTGGTTGAAGTTTTTAAATTTTTATTTAGGGTTCATTTTCAAACTAGAGAGTTCCATTACTAAAACTTCCAAAGATTTATCAAAACAAGTTTCAAACTTGTCCCAAGAGATAATGGTCTGAGGCTATTGTGAAAACTACCAGATTGAGGCATTTCCCTCAAAAGTGTAAGGGAATAACCTGCACACAACATCTTCATGTTTGACACTCCAGAGTATAACATCTAACATGAATTTTTTGATGTGATCCTCAGTTGATTGCTTTGAATCTGGATCAAATTTGGGCAGCCAATTCTCTGGATGTTTGGGCAATGGGTGTTGGGGTCCATGTACTTCCACAACATATTGATCGAGCCAAGTCCTGACTGGATTATTTTGGTTTTTCATGGGAGTTGTTGGGGTTGAATTTTTAGATGGTTCAGATGAGGAACTACCTTTGTCCAAGGATTCCCCTCCTAAAGAAGGTGGAGAAGAACTAGGTGGGGATGGTGGGATACCAGATCCTCCAGCAACAAGGATAAGTGCTTCAGCAAGATTGGTAATATTACCACCTAAAGGGTTTCTAGGAAGACCGGTGTCTTGAGGGTGTTCTTGAAGATTCGTACAATCAAGGGGTTAATTAAGTTGTCTACTAGGTTTTCTAATACAAGATAAAGCACTTTGATTTCTTATGATCGACTAGCGAACAATTTCTTGAACGTCAATCCCTTGAGGAACTGGTGTTACTGGTTCGTCGAGAATGTCAGGGGTATTGTTTGAGGTAGTAGCTATTTCAAGTGTAACGTTGGTGTCTGAGCGACTACATATTACGACAGGAGAATGATTATTTGGGGGAGTCTTACGACCTCCATGTGCCATCAATGAATTTCAGGCCCTCCTTATAACACCATTTGTTGATAGGCATTTATGACACACCGTCAATGGGAAGGATAGACCCGAACCGGGGTTGTCTATTTAACCCAAGCTGTTTGGTATGATCTAACCTAACATGTTTAATGGCTCTGTTAGCCAAATAGGGTCATAAAAACAATGAAAAGAAATAAACTAACTAAAGATATGAATCTAACAATCGACACACTAATTACAAAAATGTTGAGAAAATAATGTTAATATACCATGATTATATACAATTTACAAGGTTTAAATAAAATATTGCGAAAATAATTGTTTGAAATAATGTTTCTGAACAAGATCAAATAAAAGTAGAACTCTTTTTTATGTTTAAAAGTATTAAAATAATAAACACTGAGTGAATACGATAGTAATGATGACACAAAAATAGAAAAATCTAATTAATGCAATCATCGTTCATTAATATATAAACAAATTTAAATAAAAGAAAATGATACATCTACTAACCTCTAACTGATCAACAATAATAAACTAAGTTCATCTCTCTGCATTGTATGAGCTCCTGCTTGTCCTGAATTTAGTGGAAACCTATGATATAAACAATCATAGTACTTCCTGAAGAAATTCAAGGAAGTGTTTCATATTTTGGAGTGAATTTATAATAGTAGAAAGATAAATAATTAAATATCCTGTGACCTCAAGATAACCAATAGCTGAGGAAGAAAGAAATCTTTATCCTGGGCAGTGATATTATCAACCATTTAACATCAAAAGTAAACTAAAAAATAACTAAATAGTTGATCAATCATAGGTACAAACTAGACCAACAGATAATGAACAACATTTAGATAATCAACGATATGAAATTTCACGTGAAGAAAAGTCTAAAGATAAATCAACACAAGTAACATTTCATAACATAGAAATTATAGGAGAATGCAATGAGACAAACATTGTACAATTTACACAGGTCTAAACCCAACAACAAACTGCTTTCCCATATCACTTCCAAAATTATATGTCCATATTGTGATCCAAAAAAAGTGTCCTTGAAAACCAAGGAACAAAATCTATTTAAACATGTCTTGGATCAATTACCTCTTATCATACAATATAGAGGATGATCCCTGAAAATATGTTCGTTTTACAAAAAATGAATAACAAAAGGATACTCATGTAGGAGTCTTTACATAAAAAATAATTACATTAATGACATTGTTTTTTCAAAAATGGGAAATTAATAAGCTATTTAATGCTTAACCCATGATTCCTCTTCCTTAAACATAGCATCATAATCAGTTGTTTACCTAAAATGAAAAAATGAAATCAAAGTTTAGATAATAATACAATCAAAATATTTAAAATAGACCGGCTACAAAATCTTTTGATTCTATAGCTAGTCTCAAAATAAAAGTAAAATCAGAAGTGAATCTATTTATTGTTTCTCAAACATAATCAAATCAAAAAAATCAAAACAAATATTTACCATTTTAGAGATTTGATAGAGAAGCATCTGATAAGTCTGAATTTATGATGGTGTTGAAATTTGTTGAGTTTTTAATAATCACATTACCAGACCATTTAATCCTCTTGTTTTCCCTATGAGCGTTCGATCGAACACAGTCTTTCAACTCGTCATTATCCCTCTCGAGCAACAAGTTTCATGCTACCATTTGATTTAATTGTTCTTGGAGATAGGGGATATCCTTGTAATATCTCTCAACCAATCAAGACAATTTTCACAATGAACTGGTTCTATGGTAGGCAAAGGTTGAGCCTGTTTTGGAGAGGACAATTTAGTGTGTCCTGTGATTTCCTTCAGATTGTGTTGTATACCAAAGAAACCCTCTTATTTTGTGAGGAACGATGGGATATTAGAAACAAAATAAAACTGTATTTCATTAGTATCGATGTCGTTACCCAGAATCTAGTCATCTACATCCTCTTGACCATTAAAATTATCGATCTCATCCTCATAAAAATGATCATCGACCTCGATCACAGGGACCAAGCTCTGATGATCATGCTGTTGATTTCTAAAATTTCTAGATATGAGTCAGCATGGTATCTTGTTTGTAAAATTCACATCTGGATTACTTTGTTTCTTATACCTGCTCTTTTTCTTGACAATTGATTTGTTTAAAACAACCTGAATCGGCTGAGGAGTAGGAACAGTAGGAATCCTATGCTTTAAATCATCTAAAACTTCCTCCAAATACTTTATGGGAATGAAAATGCATCGTGGATTTTTTCTTGATGGCTTCTGGATAGCAACAGAGGTTTGATCTATGGACACATGGCCTTATTGTAGATTAAGACATAGGTTTTTGATAGTGGGTTTAGATCAATAGGGACTGGGGTTTTCATTGAGATGAAGAGGTGATTCTATTACATTTTCGGGTAGGGTAAAATTATTTCTAAGAAAGAAATTTTTCCAAATGTCCCCAGTCTTAGACAAATGTGAAACCATGAGGATTCAGATGAGGCCATGGAAAATAGGATTGACTGTGGGTTTAGTTTTCCGTCTCTGATAGAACTTATCCATTTTCTGCAAGCTCCTATGCAGATAAAAGGGCACATTCAACTTGAAACCTAGAAAAACCATCAACAAGCAGACATGATACAAGAATACCAGACCATGTCTACCTTCATAGGTAACAAATTGCTTCAACATTAAGAGCAAGCCATGCCATCGGGGTTTGAAAAGAGAAATTGGTGTACCTTTTTGACAAAAAAATGATTTCCTCGAGGTCATGAGTAAATTCCAGGGAACTCCTTCGATTTCGGTGTTTTTAAACCATCGATATCCCTCTTGGGATAGTCCTGTATCTTCTACGATGGAATCCTCAGTCACCTTTAGTTGCAAATCCCCAATCTTATCCTTGGTGCCATCAAAATTCTGAGAGAAATCTTGGGCCACAATGAGGTTGAAACCCTCAAATTGTCTGATGAAACCATCCCAGCCATATGCCATAATGTCTTCCAAAACATCGTCATGAGAGAGGAGAGCTTGTGAACCATTGGGCTCGATTCTCACCACAGGCACCATTGATATGTTCACATAGAAACAAGAAGGGTAGCGAGAGGTGGGTTGTGTTCTCCAACACACGAAAAGTAGGATGAGGTTTGCATAATCAGGAGGAACCTGATACCTAAGGATTCGAGAAGCTACCATAACAACCTTTTGGAGCATTGAGTGGGTAGAGACAGAGGACACGCAGGATAGGAAACCACTCTGTGAAATGAAATCCAAACCCAAAGCACCCAAAATTACCTCTTCCAACAATGAATGCAAGCCTGAGCTATGTAGGATGAAGGGATGATGTTTCAAGGTAAGTGTGTCAGTCTTGTACCAGGACGACAAGATCGTGATACGAATGCTAGGAGTAGGATTCATATTTTGAATTAAACCAAAATTATGCTAGCTGCACAATCAAGCATATGTCAAATGTAAAAACTATATAATCAAATATAGAAATTACTAAGTCATATCTCCCAAGGTGGATAACTCAAGTGTTATGGTAATGGATCAACAAACAAAAAAGATAGGCTTACAAACTTTAATGTTTATAAAAATATAGATTCCCTTTAGGTGTAATCCCATTTGCAAAAAGAAAAATCCACAAACTGTATGATGACCACTCAAACCAAAAATTGTTCTAATTTCATGCTTTCAGTCATGAAATTGAATAAGGAGAATGATAGAAAAAATAATAAACTCATACAAACAACTAGTCCAATGAATTTTTCCAAAACCAAAGATGATAAAAAAAAATTGTAAGGATCAGGAGGCAACTACAGAAAATTTTATCCCTTGACGACGACATTTTACCGTGATAAAATTTGACAAGAATATTTGGCTGCCAACACCAGTGTAACAGTTCCATGACCATGAAATAGAGGAAGATGGTGCTTGAATTTGTGAGGTAAGGGATTAAACGGGTGAGCAAACTTCAAGGGGATGGGAACAAACCATGGGGAATTATTTAGGTCTTCTTGAAACTCAAAAATCCCATACTTTTGAATGACTTTCCCAAGGTTAGTAGTTGAAATCACAGGGTTACAACCACCAAACATACTTTCGATAAGTTGAAACATTGAGGTCTAGGAAAGATAAATGTAAATTTGAAAGAATTAAAACAAAACTAGGAAAGAACCATTGAACGGTCCTCCCCAATATGGTCGCCAAAAAATATGTTGACGTTAAGGGATTAGAGAGTATCCAACACCAACATCTTGACCTCCCATGGGGCTAGGCGGGAATGGAAGGGAATGTCACCCTAGGCTTAGAGCCCCAAGAATAAAACACATTGAAGCCCAGGCTAAATCTCCTCTAACCTAAAGTCTAAGCATGAATCCCTCTACCTTGTATTTTTCCTTTTAAAAATATTTGATTTTTATAAAATTTATAATTTTTATGCTCTTATGTATGAGTTTATAAATTTGAAATAACAAGATTAAATCTTAAAAGAACTTTAAACAACTAAAGAAAATGCATACAAGGAAGATTAAAATTGATAAAGTTTTTTTAATGTATTTATTTTGGTAAGAAAGTAACTAAAGAAAAACTAATGAAAAGTTAAAGAGAGATAATGCTAAAGGGGTTACTTAAAACAAGACTTCATTAAGCAAGAAAGTAATTTAATGACTACCAGAATAAATTATAGAAACTTTGTAGTAATGATTTGATACGTTTTTTGTTTTTATTTAAGTTAAAATGTAATGGTTAAAAACTATAAAATAAATAATAAAAAAAAAACAAAATTTGTACCTATCAATACTAACTAAAAAATGAAAGGAACTTGTGTACACAATTTTACAAAAAGTAAATAATCCATGAGTTTGTCTTACTTTATTTTACTCTTAAAATTTATGTGTTAAATTAAGAAAAGATGAAGAAAGCTGAGATTTTAAAAGAAAACAAATAAAGAGAAAGTTCCTGAGTGTGAACGACTTTGATATTTAATTAAAAATGTTCCCATACAATTCTTGGAGTTTCGGAATCTACAAATCTCTACGTAGATTTGGGCCAGGTATTTAGCATTTAGCCATTCTAGAACAAGGTTACAATAGAAAGACCAAGAGTGAAAGAAATAAGAAAGCTGAGCCAAAATGGAATGGAGTGATGGTGGTGATAACACAAGGTGAGGACCTGCATATCAAAAACTGATTAGAGCTGAAATAAAAACAGGCTTAAATACAAAAAACTGACATGAAAACAATTCATCTTATGAGAGCCAACAAAGCTCATCCTTGCCTCATCCATTCACTGCTTCGCAAGACTCCCTGCTTCCAACAATCCCATCAACCTCTGCTGAAAGTAGAGAATGAATGATTAATTAAAAAGGAAAACTTCATTGCACTCTAAGCATATCTCTTAAAGTTTGCTTGCCAAAGTTTTTCTTTCTTTCTCCATTCCATCTGCAGTTTTTTATAATGCTTGACAAGCTGTTATGTTGGTTATGGTCATTCCCAACTAAAGTGAATCGGTAAACCGTCTTGAAGTACCACTAAATAAAAATAATTTGTTTAGGAAATTTTTATTATCCATGTATCAGTTTGTTTGCATATTCCTCATTTGGATATGTATTTCTAATTATTATATTCCATATGATGTACTTAGCCTAATATAGATACAAATAAATTTTGATATCTCAATGCTGATAATTGCAATTTCACCATGAGGGTTATATTTTTTTTATACTGGCGAAGATAAGGACCCATGACACTGTCCTTTTCTCAAACAAAAATGGCGGTTTTTCAGTTTTTTCAGCTCCAGGTGTTTGTCTAGTACTTGCAACTCTTCACTCATCTCATCTTGTAACAAAGAATGATCAAGTTCTTTTGTCACCTCATCTTCTTCACCTTACCTAGATTCATCAACAAGTTGACCGACACATTATTTAAAAATGGTAGAGGAGGGAGAAACTGTACTACCATAAATATGATCAAATGTGAATGAATGAGTTCCAATTTGAACTTCAAAGAGGCCATCAACCCCATATACTTCGTCGATAACAATATCATTAATTTCCTTTATAATTTTATTCAATTGCTCGACCTTGGTCAAATGTTCAACGACTGTTTGTTGTTGTAGATTTTGAAGCTCTGATCTTGATAGTAATGCAATGAAATTTTTTAACAAGGATGGAATCTCATCCAAACAAGAACTTCCAGATAGTAGTATTTGAATCATACTTCCACATGCTTCACTGAATTATTTTGAAGGAATCCTCCCAAAGATTCAAAGTTTGATATGAATTCAACAAATACCACTCTTCTAAAAAAATTGTGACTCTCAAATTGAAAAATCTGGAGGTGGCATTTATAGACGAAAAAACTTGCCCATTCTAGACAATCCAGAATTGCATGACCTCTTATTCTTCCAATGGATCAGGCTTAACTCTACTCCTTATGTGATTTTCACAATCGACAGATGCTAAACTCCCTTGGTTTGGTGTGTGCTTGCATTAAAATTGTTGCTATATATTTTGACAACATGGACGATGACCATTGTAATAAGATCTCTTCGTCTGTCATATATGAAGTAGCATCCATTGGCAATTTATGTAAAAGGGTCACCTTCTCTATTTAAATGATTCTTTGGAATACTTCTACAAAAGAATTTTCTTTAAAACTTAACAAATAAAAAGGTCATATGATGACCTTGCCATCATTGGTGCCAACATATATATAACAATGTCTAGATTAATTATTATTATTATTATTTTGTAAGGCAAAATAATTCTTGATATTTTCTGCCCACTCCTATGAATGCCATAATCCAATCCATTTTTGAATTAACATATTTTATGTAAAAGGGTCACCTTCTCTATTTAAATGATTCTTTGGAATACTTCTGCAAAAGCATTTTATTTAAAACTTAACAAATAAAAAGGTCATATGATGACCTTGCCATCATTGGTGCCAACATATATATAACAATGTCTAGATTAATTATTATTATTATTATTTTGTAAGGCAAAATAGTTCTTGATATTTTCTGCCCACTCATATGAATGCCATAATCCAATCCATTTTTGAATTAACATATATTGTTTCTTTATTTATAATATGGATTGGAAACAATGTCAAAGTCATAACCAAAATTACACATGATATAAACTTTACGTTGGAGTAAGTCATGAGACACACTTGGAAAGTGAGGTGAAATATAACATGGTCTTATAATATATACTTGATTTTGGATTGAAATAATATTAAATATATAACCCAAAAGGTAGCCTCGTATTACCTTTATGTTATAATTACATAAATTATTCTTGGAGAAGAGGGTCATGTAAAGGAGTAGTATGATGAGTGAATGGCATGAATCTTTGTTAATTAGTTTATCTTTTCTTTATTCAAACCAGAGGTGTAGGACAATGTATGATGACCAAGGTGTTATCATTGAAATTTCGTCCACAACATTACATGCAAATGGTTATAGAAATGCAACAATGCCAAAAAACTATTAGTTCATATGCAGCACTAAAAATGAATTTCCAAGAGGAAAAAAATATACAATTGGGAAAAAATTGACATGCGCTAACTCACTAAAGTGCATGGGCCAAAGAAGCCCGTAGAGTGCACAATGCACCATATGCGTGACTGTGTACAAGAAAAGCTGCACACTCCTATGAACGACACATTTATGGTTCTTGTCGGCCCCTCAACCACTTATGGACTATCTCCCAACTTGATTTGGCCTTCAGATCTGAGCTAAATCCAAATGGGGGGCTAGTCAAGGACCAAAGGGTGCCCTAAAGGGCCCCTTGTTCAAACCAAGAAATAGTTGAATATTACCTTGAAGAAATTCTATAAATGGAGGCCATGGGTGCACTAAGAAATTAATATTTTCATAGTATTGTTATGATGCCTCAATCCTCCCTTGAGAATCCTCTTTTCTCCTTGGAGCATTCTAGCAACATTCCAATAGGCCATTCCACTCACTTCTTGAGGGAATATGCATTTATTTCTTCATCATTTGCTTTCTTTTCTACCATTGTAAGAATATATCTCAATTAGGGAACTCAAGAGCCCTCCCAAGGAGGAAGAGGGGACTCATAAGTCCTCCTTTATCTAAGGTGTTTTTCCAACTAATATAGTTATCCATTGGTGGCATAATCTTGGTCATTGGTTGATTGCTTTTGGTTCAAAGTTTGTTATGCATTCTAGATTTATTTTCTAAGTTATTTTTAGTTTTTTTGCTTGTTTATTTCATTTTCTTGGATTGTCTAAATCATGAATGAACCTTTGTCTTATCTAGCGGTACCAAATAGACATGCAATTTCCATTTCTTTGCTCACCCAAGTGACGATACAGACACAACAGATTAGTGACCATACTGGGGAGAAGGTATCAATTTCCTCCCTATTTTGGCTTTGAGAGCACTTCTTTTTGACCCATTTGTCTTGCAAGTACCAAAACCGGCCTAGCCTTACCTGTCAAGATCCAAGTTTGGAGCTGGAGGAGGAGA